>CAIGRH010073071.1:0-19336 GCA_903798295.1 Fraxinus nigra
AAACAAAATCAATCTTTTGTGCATCAAATGATTGTACCTAGAAAAAGGTGGAAAACATTTTGCCAGAAAAACAAACGCTATCAAACACCCTTAATTGACAAAAGTTGGAAAATATTTTCTTTTTCCACCTTTTTTCCTACCTATCAAACGGACCCTTAGTATTGTTGGACTGTGAAGCCAAGTCCAGTCCAACTACAAGGCAACGATGAAATGGGCTTGGCCCAATCGAAATTATAATCGCCCAATAACTTCAGTGAAGCCCCAACAACCAGGATCCAATACCTTACCAGATATCTCGCATTTGAGAAGTGCGACTTTGGTTTTCGCTTGAATTGCAAAGTTATCAGTTGCTCTGGACCTTTGGATTTCATCCTAAATTGACGGTTGGCTTTGTGAGTATAATACCTTTGGATTTCATCCTAGAGGCATTCGGTCATTCCGTCTTTTAGAGCGTTCTGTGAGACTTCTTTTTTGTCTACAATTTCTGGTTGGATGATTTTCTAATTTCATTGTGAATTGCAAAGTTGCGAGTTGCCCTGTACCATTGGTTTTCATCCTAGATCGACGGTTGGATTTGTGAGTATAAGCGCCTGTTTGGGGGGATTTACTCAAGATTTGAAGCCATTTCATGTCCGTTGGCAACTCAGAAGTGGGTCCAATTATAGTTGTTGCTTTTCATAGCCTTTCCAATAAATTATCGCCATTTCCAAATATGCCTTCTAAAAATATGGAGGAATTTGTAATCAATTTCCATAGCTTTCTTAACGAGATCTCGAGCCGCAACTCTGAAACCAACTTTCACGAGTTATCTTTTCTTAGCACAGAAAGGGAACATCGTGCGGCAGTAGACTACCTTCCGCCTTCTCTCGGTCGTTTCGGGACGAAAGAAAATTTGATGACAATTTAAAAAAAGTTTGCAACATGAAATTGAAATGCATTAAAATAAACTTGATCATTGATTACTAGAAAACTGAATATTATAGTAGACGAAAGCAAGAAATTACAATGGCTAGTGCAGGGGGCGAACACTAGAAAGTTTGAAAATATTTGAAAGACTAATACCTCCTATAATAAATTTCGGAACAAAAACCCAACTGACGGGAGTAGACGTCTTTTGGCCGAAGAATCATACTAAAATTTTCTAATTTTTATCTATTTAAATAAATTATTTACAATGATAGGATCACGAGGTTTAAGCAAAGTTGTAGCCCGTGACACTATGTCCATCCCAGTCCTGCGGTGAAGTTTGTTATGGATTGAACCATAATCCATAACTCACAGAGCAATAATAAATAAAAAAGAAATCAGAAACAAACAAGAACACACGAACAATCAAGATAGAGATTTACAAGTTTTTTGCACTCTCTTCCGTATNTTAGCCCGAAGAAGCAGACTAAACTTTTCTAATTTTTATCTATTTAAATAAATAATTTACAATCATCGGATCACGAGGTTTAAGCAAAGTTGTAGCCCGTGACACTATGTCCATCCCAGTCCTGCGGTGAAGTTTGTTATGGATTGAACCATAATCCATAACTCACAGAGCAATAATAAATAAAAAAGAAATCAGAAACAAACAAGAACACACGAACAATCAAGATAGAGATTTACAAGTTTTTTGCACTCTCTTCCGTATTTTCTCACAATAAGCCTCAGATTCCTCTATATAACGATGGAAACTATGGTGACTTAATTTAAAATGTGAATGCCTAAAAATAGGTCAAACTGCAGTTGAGTAAATTAACTTTTCGTGATTGCTTTAAAAAACTACCTGTAAATTAGTTCAACTTAGAGTAAGCCAAACAGCCATCTATACCCTGCCTGCCTGCCTTCATAAGGGCAGATTGCTATTTTTGAACATGTTGAATAATTTCTGGAAGTTGTTTTTCTGGCTAGAAGAGCTTTCAAATAAAATTGGCCTAAGAAAGTTTCCTTGTGATGCTCTTTTACAAGAAGTAGAAGCAAAAGTAGAAGCTCTGCCAAACAAGCCATAAAGGGTTTCTAATGATCGTGTTTGAAAGCTTAAACAATTTATGAAGCCCTAAAGCATATTTACATATTTAGCCAGATCAGGCCGGTGAATGAATAGTACATACAGTCACTCAAATTATTGGCCTCAACAGAGGTTACATCTAAAATGTCAAATCAGAAGTGAAGGAAAATTCATTTTAAGACTGCCTCTCATTACTGGTAGCATAGCTACAGTAAAAAGAGATTGGAAAGTATACATTTGGGCAGAAGATACTATTAAGTGAATTGGCATTACCTTAAACATGATGATGCTGGCAACGATGGTAAGTGTAGTAAACATGACATAATATATTGGGGAAACAATCGCAGTCTCTGTGGTATTTAGAGCCTGAAACATAAAAGATTTGTTGGTATACAGAAACTAAAGCATTAAAATTTAATTACAGAATAGGATTCTTGTTATATATATTTGGGACACAGGGCACAAATAGGCATATAATCTACATGCTGAGAAGACAAGTCATAAACATCTTTCTTTAATTGATTGTTCGTAGCATATTATTCAGAAAAATATTTTAATTTGAAAGGTTGAAGATGAACTAAACTGCATGTTCATGTAAGAGACGAAAGAAAAGAACTAAGGAAGTTTGATTATTTTGTGTAATCGTTTTACTTATATAGTCGTTTTCTCAAAGCTATTTGAATTTTAGAGTTTCAACCACCAGATTTTGACTCCATAATCTAATCCTTTCAAAATAACATCACAAACCCAGTCCTTGACGTATCTTAAATGTTCCCTAAGCATGTCTCACCGAGTCCCAAATTAGGAAAGAATCTGAATATTTAGAAAGCACTGGAAAAACCAAAAGGAAACAAAAACAAATATGTGAAATAAGGTCACTGAAGCTTATACAAACATAAAGATCTACTTCATGAACCTTGAAAACAAAGCTGTGATAGAGAAAGTCGGTGTGCTTTTTTACCTCAAAAGTGCAGGTATAGAGGAGACAAGAATGTCACTTATACCGCAATACATTTCAAGTAAGAGCTTTCAGGATTGCAGTATTTGGCACAACAATAAGCAGGTTCTGTTTGTGGCTGCTACTTTCTACCAGATATGAGATGTCAAAACCATACATCATTGATCATTGTGACCCAAAAGATTCTCGCCTCTCACTCACATTTTTCTTGAAGGAATTCAAGAAAGAATCTCAATAAGGATTGTCTACAAGAGAACACTTCAATGCTAAATACTTGGGGAGAAGGCATGTGAATCTCAATTTTTTTTAATAATGCACTCAGAATTTTATGAAAATATAAGGTAAGGGACAATCTGTGATTCCCTTAGAACCATGATTTTGAAACACTGCTATTTAAATGATTTCATACCTTGTTAAGATAGTTCATCTCTGTGGTAACACATATAGCCACAACAAACACAAAAAACCAAGTCTTTGGGTAGATTAGTTGATTATATCCTTCAATAGTCAACTTCAGTGAAGTTCCAAGGGCTTTAACACTCATGACCTGAATTAAAAGAGCACGTGATTAAAATCAAAACACAAACTGTAGCAAAATAAAATTTCTGGTATACAAAGATAAAAGATAGCATGAGAAAAAAGATTAGCAGAATCTCTAAAGCCAAATGAATAATTCAGTTTGGAAGCGACAAACAACATTCTTTGCCGCAGGAATCTAAACAACACATGGACTATAATTGAACTTAAGTGATTCACATTTAGCTTGTCCATCTGTTTGTAACTTGTACATGTACCTTCAATTCGTAAATGAACTGAATATGAACACTTCTAATAAAGGATTGCAAGACGAGCAATACCTTGTAAACTATTTACATTTGCAAAACAATTAATATTAATTTCAATTGTAAATATAGGTTTGTTAGTTGCACATGTTCCTTCAACTTTTGAATGGTTGCATTTTCTTTTTTTCTTCTAATGGATTGATTTTTCTGTTAGAATTTTTTTCTAAGGATTCAATATGTACTCTCCTCACTTTGTGTTATTTGACATAGTTTTCTCTTTCGGGTTGTGTCATCACCCAAAAGTAGACACACTAAGTATCGTAAGTAAATTGCACGTAAGTAAATTGCTCGTAAATAATGGATAAACCATTGGTCACATAGGCCAGTCAATCAAAAAATATATGCTATGAAGTGGAGTGTCGAATTGTGAATGAAATCGTGGAGTTGAGATGTCCACCAGAAAGGTAACTTTTCTTAAACATTTGCAGAAGTCAATGGCTGATTAAAAACATTCAGAATGTAAAACAATTCTGCTAAGGTGTAAGCAATAATGTGGAATCAAGTTCGAGTCTGGCCCAAAAAGATGCATTCTACATGAAAACAAGGAAAAAAAGAGACGTTCCTTTGAATTTTGAAATATATTATACATGCATCAGAGGAAATTTACAGAGAGAGAACCCATCAACAAACAAATGCCAGTGAAACCAAGTACATTGATTTGAGTGGCCACATTGAGGTGCAAAATAGAAGATGAGACCAAATGATCACTGTCCACTGATCCCACATATAGCAGAAATGCTGAAATTGAAGAAGTTAAATGCAGTTAGACACGAGATTTAACAGTATCAGCATGTTTTGGTGCGACATTGGATAGGACACGAAAGTAAAGTGGACAAGATTTTACTTTATTTTCTTTCTTAATTATATCTAGTCCACTTCAACAAACAAGCCATAATAGGATTTTTGCACCTGGCTGTGTCGCCATAGTCCATATTTCCTGAACAGAAGAGATGGGCTGCTTGTATGGCGTGTGAATAACAATTATTATAGAGCCAACAATACACATGACACAGCCCAATCTCCCTAGCCAGTGTAGCCTCTCCTTCAACAAAAAGAGAGCTAGTACTGCACTATGACATATCATTTAAAACATGAAAGCCAATTCAAATGAAATATTTGGAAGGGAACTTTTAACATTGCTAAAACAAAAAATGCAAACACCGTGTATGTTTGGTACACAGTACTAGACTAGACTCAAAGGTATTATAAATAAGATTTTACCCTTTTTTTTTTCTTTAGCCTCTATTTGGTAGGTACAAATTCTTTAAAACTCATTTTTTCTCCGAACTCATTTTCAACCACACACTCCCAATAAAATAATTTTGCATGTAAACCCATAACTTTTCCTCATTTTTAAGCACACATGCTCCAAAAAATCACTTTTTACAAAATCTATTTTCTAAAATATTATCGCGTAGTATCCAATCCACCCTACCAACGTACCATATGATCAAAGTACCTGATGATGATACTCAATGCTCCAAGACAAGCACTGCAGGAGCAAATGCCTATGCCACAAAATTCGCAACTTCACCAATGATCACTGTATAAGAAACCGAAAGACGAACAAAATTACGAAGGCAATCAGTGAAACATAGAATATCAAAATCAAATCTGACGTCTCGTTTTGCAAGCACACTAAACTAAAACTTCACAACCAATCTGAAGAGTTCTGCATGTTTACAATAAAGAATCTTCATATGATCTATAGGTGTTTTGAAATAGACATCAGATAATTGAATAGAAATTTATTAGTTTCTAAGAGTTTATATATCAAATTCATTCACAGAATGGCATGTCTATATGTAAAATGAACATTACACAGAATACAAAAAAGGGATAAAGAACAGAAAAGGACACATGTGATCATGCCAAACCACCATAGAGGTTCCACGAGATATGAATAACCCCCAACACCTATAAAAATTAAGAAAATCCAAGAAAACAAATCCATCATACACAAAAACAAGAGCCCAGATAGGAAAAAAGATCAATTTGACTCCACAATGAAAAAAAAAAAATTAAATTAACAGCCAGCCCTGACACTAGAAGCGGCAGCAGCTTTTTTTAGGCTTTTTTTTTTTTTTCTTGATGAAGAAGCTTGCACCTATGAACCCGCATGAGATGAAAGCCAATACAATGCCTTTCAGATTGTCTTTGGAGAAACCCATTATTCAAATCTCTCGGTTGCTGTTACTTTTTCTTCTTCTTTCCTTCATCGAAATCGAGACTTTTTGCCGGTCATTCACGTCATCTGCTCAATCAACGAGTTCTTGGTTTATTAAAGCAATATTTATTCCGTTGTTACTTTGAAAAACAATTACGAAACTGGATTAAATTCTTGTAGCAGGAGTACTAAACTCCATCAAACAGGGGGCTAAAGTGTAATTGAATTATGATCATACTATTTCCAATAAACACAAAATTAATGGACAATGTAGGGCGATCTCAGCTTGCAATTAGTACTACGCAATTCTTCGTTGTTGTAAAGAAAAGTTGATTTTATGGAGAACTCGATCGGTATGACTAGTTCTCATTTTAATTTTAATTTTAAATTTTTGATGTATGCCTTGAGATTATTTTTTTCTCCACTAGTACGTGCCAGTAAGTCTACCCTTTGTGGCAATAGTGTCACAACAAAGTCATGGATGATCATATGTCCATACTTCGGACAAAACCAATTCCTAGAATATAATGTGTAGTGTGTGCGTCTCAAGTATATATTCACAATGGGCATGTTGATATGCTTTCATATATTTATTCATTTTCCTTCCACGGAGTCCATCAAGAAGTCAAATTTCACGAGTCTTGTGGATAGTTCTCCCATTTTTCCCTTCAAGGGTTGGGTATGACATTTATGATTATAAATATAAACCCTTTCTCGAGAGAGGAGATACTTGATCGACATAATGCACGATGTCATTGTAGTTTAGGATGACACAATCAACAACACAACAATTGAGAATTATGAATTTGCTACAAGTAAGACAGCGTGATTCACAATAAACTCAATTGATGCTAATTGTCATTTTCGCGTGAGCATTATCTTTGTGGAACTCTCTAAATAGGCTTGTTCCACGATAAACAAAATAATCATTGTATGGTGTCTCTCTCTCTCTCTCTCCCTCTCTCTCTCTCTCTGGAGAAGGTTACAAAACATAATATTTTTGTGTAAAAGAAAACAGACGTTCAAACTAAGGTTGAACATATTACCCCATTGCTCGACTAATCTGTTTGACCCGAATCAATTCAAGTTGGTCCATGGAGAGATCAAGCCGGTTTCGGGTTAGCTTTGACCTATCTCGAAACCCTCGATTTAGGGCACTAATTTTTTAAATGATTTTTATGGGAAAAATACCCGTGAAACCAACAATCCAAATTGACATAAAATGATTCTGATCAATTTAGGTCGATTTAATGGGTTGGTCATGATGATTTTTGAGTTGGAATTTCATTCAACTCGAAAAGTGAGTTCGAGTGATTGACTTGGATTTGAATCCAACCCAACATGAACGGTGCGACTAATTCAAACATGCAACCCTTCCAAGGAAGATAGATGAAACTAAACATTCAAAAAACACTTGGAAGATAAAAGATTTTTTTGTTACATAATCCCTATCCTTGTTACAATTTCACCGCAGTCAAATACTTTTTACGCTGTGAATGTCCCAAAATCACGAGCAACCATTGATTCGAAGCTTCGAATAAAACCAATTCCCAAAATGTGACGGCCATACGCACATAGCCCTACTACGTATCCACCATGGAATGCTGATCCACTTTCCTATTATTCATTCATTTCCTTCCACAGAAAGTCCGAATGTACAGTATTCGCGGAGAGTGACGTGTCTTTTTTCTCCTTTCTTGGGTTTGGGTTTCTTCCTTAACCCCCAAGTTTCACTAACAATTTTCTTCTAGCAGTTAGCTTCAACTCTTTCAAAATTCTTGTTTACTGCCCGAAAACTCTGTTACCAGATTAGGAAAGTGACCAAGAAAAGCATACGCGTCAATTGATTTTCATTTGAAAACAATTGAACAAATAGAAAATGGAAGCTAAGATTGGGAAATTCTTCGAATCAGTTGGTGATTTTTTCACCGGTGGTGATCAGATCCCTTGGTGCGAGTCTGACATCGTGGCTGTAAGTACATACATGTATGTATAGCTTGTGGAATTTTAGGGATAATTGTGAATAAAGCTAGGGTTTTTAAGTTTGGGAATTCTTGTGTAGCCTGCGGGATTATAGGGGGATGATTGTGAATTAAATTTGGATTTAATTCTGGAATTCTTTGGTTATTGTTTTATTCCCGTCAATAGTTCATTATATGAGTGAGTTTTGTGTTTTGAAAATTTAAGAAGTAAATAAATGGAAAATCTGGTTAGAGGAGAAGATGCATGTGATTAATTTGTGTTTGACTGCGATAGATGTCTATCATTTATGAGAGAATTAAAATGAGAAACAAATGGCAATGAACCGCGGTCATGGATAGGAATAGGATAGATAAAATACCCAGTATGAAGGAATGTTCATTAACCTCTGAACTAGACCGACCTATATAAACTAGTGACTGCAGAGATTAAATTATAGGAAAGGATAGAATATCGAATTTCAGCGATGATTATCCTTTCATTTCTTTTGTACTTTCTCCTTATGATAGAAAAGATTGCCAGATTTTGTGAGTGAGGATCATATGGTTGATATGTGAGGAATTGAATTGCTATATTCATGCTACTTTGAATTCTTTCCTGAGTACTAGAGTATGCATTAGTTGGAACTCCAACATTGAAAATAAATGTTCATCCAATAGTTTGAAACTGTTATGAAGCAGTTTACATGTATATGCACTTAGTTGAAAGGTAAATTTAAGTGCGCTTTATTATGGCATGATGGGTGTTTAATTGCATATTGTCATGCACGTCCACTTGCCCCTTTTGATGTTCTCCCCGTTTATTTTGGCACGTTTCTGCATTATGCATCTTCAGGGTTGTGAACGCGAGGTTGCTGATGCTGAGAAAGGTTCCTCGGATGAACTTAAAAGTGAATGCATCATGCGATTGTCGTGGGCCCTTGTTCACTCAAAAAGACCAGAGGACGTCCAACGTGGGATAGCAATGCTTGAAGGTGTAACCATTGTACAAGGATCTCTCTGTGCCTGTGTGCGCCTGTGCTTGCCTGTGCGTGGTGCATGCTTTTCTGTGTGACTTGTGAATGGTAAACTAGGTGATATTTTTCATGACTATAGAAGTTATTTGCAGCTTCCTTGGCTGGCAGTGGCAGCAGCCCACTGCAAGTGAGGGAAAAGCTCTATCTACTTGCTGTTGGATACTACAGAAGTGGAGACTATTCAAGAAGCAGACAGCTTGTCGAGCGTTGTTTGGAGGTCTTATTAATGCTTTCTATTTATTCTGAAGGTTTTAAATCTCTATTAACTGTTCTAATCGTCAGAGAGGAAATTTGAATATGTTTTTTGGTTTCGTGGTCGAAAATTGCTTTCATCTGGTGACTGGTAAGTTTGCATGCTAAAGTCGGTATCAATTTGTAGGTAGCACCTGACTGGAGGCAAGCCTTGAGCCTAAAGAAAGCGATTGAAGATAAAATCAAAAAGGGTAACTTGAACTCCAAGTATTTTTCAATATTATTTAATACCTCCCAGAAGTATGTGTTTGTATGCAAAGCACATGCACATACAGTGATTGAATGTTTGGTACGCATTATTGGGCTAGATTGGACACTATAAACTATCAAGATTTTATTTTATTTTCCTTAATATTGTGCAGCATCATTCAGTACTACATGCTATGTAGACTGTAGGAATTAATTTGTCTATGTGATTCTTTGTTATGCAGATGGAGCAATTGGCATTGGCATTGCTGCGACTGCAGTAGGGGTTTTGGCTGGTAGCATTGCAGCAGCAGTGGCAGCAGCTCGCAAGAAATAATCTACAACGTGCAGTGCATTATGTCTTGGTTGAAATTCATTTTTGCTGCTTATATATGCAGCTTTCGGTTCTGTAAAATTTTATAGTAGTTATAATCAAGTTACTTTTGTGCTACGTTTGATACACTTCCTCACAAGAATAGAAAAAGAGTGCATAACCAGCGGAATCCTTTACTTTGGATTACATTTGCAACAAGCAGGAAATATCATGAAGGTAAGAGTTTTTCATCGCCTTGTCAACCTGACTTCTCTACTTTCACCAAACTTGGGTTCGGGATCATTTACAAGGAATACATCTGGTTTAAAGAGTGTAGGTAACTGAACGATGAATTGGTAGATTCGTACGTGGTTAACCTGAAAATGTGACATAATCAGAGTTTTGACACATCCACAACTCTAGGAGCGAGAGCCTATAGACATATGCGAACGAAGGAAAAAATGGAAAGAAACGGCAATAAAAACTTAAGTTGCATTTGCATATGGAATTTTTACATGGAAGCTGCTCACGAGAGCTAGCAGCCTACTAAGAATTTACATTTCTCACCCAAACCTCCATGCGAGGTGCTTCAAGTTAAAAATATTAAAAGCACAGTAAAGCCATAAGAATGATAAAAGGTTAGAGAAAAAGAAAAATGATCAGAAAATCCCACAAGCAAACCTCTATGCTCTTTATATGGAAACCTCAACTTCCTTTTTTTGAAAGATGAATGCCAAGCCTACTTGATCGATATGATCTTCCCTGTGACTAAAGCAGAAATATATTGGGAGGGAAGGAAAAAAAAAAAGAAAAACATTTACATATAGTATGCAGTGTCAATGCAACAAGTCCTCATTTCCGATGCCAACGCTCGACTTGTCTACCATCCGTACATTGTAGAGTTCATATACTCTTGCCCGGTTTTCTGCCCACCATTGTTCTGCTTGTTTCTCACTAAATCGCTTTCGACTGCATTTACCATTTAAAAACACATAATTTAAGAGAGAACAATTTGTGGAGAGTAATTGTTCAGCTAAAACAATAATGTTTCCCTTTGCTTTTGCAGTGTGATCACACAAAATTTATGTACATCAATATTACACATCAGCACAGGCCAGGCATAGAGAAAAATCCTAGGAACATGGCTTGACAACAAACATTGATTGAGCTCTGCTTGAGATAATTCTATTTCTTTATTCAACAAGATTGTTGTCTAGCCCTCTCATAAAAATAGCATAGTCCTTGTGATGATATTAGCTCGTGAAAAGCTTTATATTGTTGTATATTCATCCTATGGTTTCTAAAGTTAAGAACAAGTAACTAAAACTGCTATAATTGAATTCCAAACATTAATGAAATTAACTTTATATAAAGAGACTTATGACAGCCTGTAGAAAAGACACATCACAGCCCCAGAAAACGGGCCTGGAGATATTTTTTTTGTAATTCTAACTGCATGCTTAGAAACACGGACCAGAAGCCAGTGCCTTAATGCATGAACTACAGAACAAGAAGATACAAAATGGAATTCAGCTTTTTCGTTTTAGGATGATGAGAATGTCTTGGAGAGAAGGAATTGTTGATGTCTTGGAGAGAAGGAATTGTTGATGTTCTTTTTATTATTTTGAATGCTAGTACACCCACTTATCCCCCTTTTGAATATGGCCATGTACCAATAGTCCACTACATCAAACATATCCCGGAAAATATATTGCGAGTCATAGCTATTACGTCTAAAATAAAGCTAGTGTAAAGCTCAATGCAAAATACCTGAATCGAACTCGCTTTAGATCTTTGAGACCTCCAGGTAAAGAGGTGAGGGTGATGTAAACACCAGGCTCGTCCTGTTCAACCCATTCATTATCATTACGAGAATCACTTTCCCTTGTTTTGTTCCCATTTCTTGTCATTGCTTCTGCGTGACCTTGTTTGTTGTGACCTAAATTCCGATTGCTTGCAGTGCTTGCACCATGAGAAAGTAAGTGGTTGTCTGATTCATTTGACTCCAGTTCCATGCCATTTGTCTGACCATTTATGCGGTCAAGAGAGGCATTTGAAACATCATTAGACACAGAATTGAGGCCAAGAGAAGTTAAAGGAGGAGATTTGACGTTTCGAGCAGAACCCACCGGAAGCCTTTCAGCCATTTCCTTCAGCTATAGACAACAAACTACTTAATCAGAAGGCTATCAAAAGGAGAGTAAAATAAAATTGCAGCAGCAGACTTTTCAATCCATTGATGTCTAATAGCTCATTCCTATCTTCCTATTTGTCAAAGCCACCATAAGACGGCCCAAATTAATAAAAGGAAGGATGATAGGAGCTGCAGATACGCTTAGATTGATTAGTGGCAGTGAACAAAATAGACTCAAAAACTGAGGTCAAACAAGAGCAGTAGTTCACAAACACTCAATTGAATTATATAATACAGTGGCATATTGGAAGCCCACCTTCAACTGCATCACTTGGAAATCATTTGATACTAAACCATAATCACTTGGAAAATATTTTTACCCAAAATTTCCAAATAAGTCCTGTGCATAAGATGAAAATAATAGTGCATTTGGTGATCCTACTAACTCTTCTCCCTTAATATGGTTAAGTAACATTGACACCATTGATTTGAGCATCAGAATTTACCAAATTTTTGAAACTGTATACGTAGACAACTTGGTAAGGAAGAACATTACATTAGGCAACAAAAACCACATTTAACATTTTCAAAAACAATAATTAGTTTTAAAAACAAAATATCTATATGAAGATCAGGTATATTCCTATAGGGAAAGGACTTAAGGGTCTCTTACACTTAAAAGAATTTAAACATTGATCAGTAGCCACTAATCATGATTCATTCAAATAGCCTTTACGACAATATTTTGCATATCAAGAACTTAAACATTGATCAGTAGCCACGAATCATGATTCATTTAAATTTTAAGGTGCGAATTTTCCTGGTCGTAAAGTGTGAACTGCATTATCAACTTAGATGGCTATAAAAACATTTAATGTTTGAATCTTACTTCACTGGTTAAATAAAAAGTGCAGATGAGTCACTCTGACAAAAGGCTACTCTTACAAGCTTGACTTATAGAATGGAAACCATCTGTGAAGCATGGAGAATGTAGGGTGAAGGAAGTAATAACAGGTGAAAAAATGACCTACAACACCAATTTTTCTTGAATTTCAAGAGAATTTTTCATTATGTGCATGTAGCCTTTTTTCAAGGTGCTCACACTCACATAGATTAATTGGCTATGTTGAAATTTGGAAACTACAGTCCTAGTCTCCAAGAAATTTGTATCATTCCAGATAAATCAAATACAACAGATCAGATTTTAAATTCATGCCAATCCAAATTTCAGGCCACAATTACCTACATAGATTTCAACTTTAACATCCTTCTAACTATACAGTACTGCTTAACTCTCATGAATGCCCAAAGATGTTTTAAGCAAGCAAACGACCAAGAATTCAAGGCTTGAAGACTAACATTAAATAATATACATGTTCAAAAAATCAATATCTAACAAGTTCTTAAAGCACCTCTGTGCATGATCTAGGCATTTTTAATATGGTCATTGCCCCATTTTAACCTCATATAATTTTCATCCCATCTTCCATAGCAATTGAGATCATATCTCTTGAGGCAGAACAAGTAATCAATAGAGAAAGCATCCCCAATAAGTAAAGTCCATCCTCAAAGAATGGGCCAAAAAATGCTTCCATAAAAAATATGGTTTGAGATGCCTAAAGGTGTTTTACTTGTGCAGTAAAATAGATGACTAAAGGTGTTTGTCTTACTTGTGCAGTAAGAGACTTTATCACTTCTTTGGCTGCTTTGCATTTGGCAGTCTCTTCCCCTGCAATTGCTATCGCCTCCTTCAACTGTTTAGTAGTTTTTTCTAGCTCTAACTCTTGAATTTGAGCCTTCCGAGTAAGATTCTCCACCTAGGACAAAGAGTGGTCAGACATGAAATGCAAGTTCATGACCTCAACACTGTCTCAAAACTTCATCGGGCCACGACAGGTATGTATTATCCAATAACAGTAGATAAAGACTATGAACTCAACTTACAAAGCCTTATCCATTATCGAATACTGCAAAGTTTTTGGAAATTAAAAATGATAAAGCCTAACAAATGCCACGTCTTCCCCCCACTGTGAAGATAGAAGAGGGAAAGCAAAGGTAGCAAGAACATTTATACTGTCAAGTGTTATTTTCTTGACGAACAATACCCAAATCTAAAACTTCATTACACAATTTTCTGCACAGAACGACAGTGCTTTTATCATTCAGAGTTGGTACAAAACCATTAAAATGAAATCATTTGTCTACACGACCATTGAAGTTATTGTATCACCCTCTTCAGCTTTAGAAACACATACATTAAATACACGTGGAATGTGATCTGAACTGTTTTTTTATAATGCATCATAATATACATTATATGGTATTTGAAAAGGGCATTAAATAAAAATGCTAGTTGGAGAAGTTATGGAAGCTTAATCCATATCTATTTCTATCTTTTGTGTTCATATTATAAAGCAGGAGCTCTCTTCACATCACCAATTCCTTAAAATAACCAAAGACGACAAGACACTCGTTTATGATGTAGCCTCTGATCATTTGAAAACCATCATGCCCATTTCAAACATATCAATATCAATACTTCCCCTAACCAATTCATTGTTAAGCTTTCACATAGAAAAAGTAAAATAAAATTGGGTAGAACAAAACAGAAAAACAAGAAAACTGCAGCATGAGCAAATGTTAAGCAACTCAGACAATATCATGTACCTGTGCTCTTAATTTATTAACTTCCTTACTGAGGCTATCGTTTGTTGTTTTCTCATTATCCAACACAAACTTCGGGGACGCAAGTCCTCCCAAAGTAGGGGTTGGTGTAGTAGAACGAGGGGGACTGGACCGTCTTGATATTGGTGATGTTGCACGAGAAACAATCCTTGATCCAGGAACAGAAGCTGAGAAAAATTTCTTGGATGATCCAAATACAGGATTGAAAGACTTGGAGATGCTAAGAGGCCCCCATTGGGAACTTCCATTAGGAATTGGTGATACGCGACTGCTGTTGAGTTCTATTTTTTTGTTTCTCTTTGAAGATTGACTCTCTCCTTGTTTCAAGGATTCCATTGAAGAGAACCTAGCTAGATGGGGACGAGATCTGGCATCCGACTTATCAGTTTTGTCTACAAGATTGTTTGGCCCCTGATTCATGCTACCTCTTCTGCTCACAGATGTTTCAGATGATGCATCTGTTTCAATAGCTTTCTTCAATTTATTGAAACAAATATCACATACGCGGTATGGTTTCTTGGGATTTGCTGCCATAGAAGCCCTCAATGACTTCTTGCTGCTGCATGAATGACAAAAGACAAGTCCACAGTTATAACAATTGTGACGTTTTCTTTTGAAGTTAAAAGGTAGGCGGCAGCCAGAACACATGGACTGATCAACCCCTGAGACCCACTTGTGAAGGCAGATAGCCACAGTAAAATTAGTACCACAAGCTATACTTTTCACTTGCTTCTCTTTTAAAGCTTCCACTACAGTTGGAAAACTTCTGTCATCTGTATCCCCATGACCCAATCTACCATTTGCTCCTTTCCCCCAAGTATAAACTTCAGTTCTTGACGTCAACACTGCCACGTGATATGCACCACAAGCTATCTCCTCCACAAAACTCTTCGCAAGTTTTCCTTCAACACGAGATGGGAGCTTCCCATCACTTTGAGGGTTTCCTAGTTGCCCATAAACAGGACTGCCCATTGTGTACACATGGCCAGAAGTTGTAAGAGCAACAGTCAGGTTGTGCCCACAAGCAACCCGACAGAAGTTTGACTCAACAAGGGCAGCAACACAAGTTGGAACGAGTTTTGATTCCTTATTACCATGTCCAAGTCGACCTTTGTCACCGTCTCCCCACGCAAAAAGTTTGCCTGAAGAACAGTTACTGGAACTTGAATTTCCAACCATAACTTCAACAACTGCAGCAGTATGCCAAACACCGCAAGCTGCTCGTACTGTCCGGAGACCCTTCAGGGATTCCACTTCTCTAGGCATTGAAACACTTTCTCGATCTCCATGACCGAGAACCCCAAATGTTCCATCACCAAAAGTAAACAACTGCCCTGAAGAGGTCACAACAGCGGTATGCCAGGGCCCACATGAAATGGAAGAAACGTGTATTCCCTCCAGTGGCCCATTTACTCTTTTTGGCACCCAATGACTCACTTCAGTCCCATGCCCTAGAAGACCAAAATGACCATTACCCCAGGAGTATAATTCACCAGAGAGTGTGACGGCACAAGTATGATATTCACCACATGCAACAAGCTCAATATTTGTACTGCTGAGGGCATCAATGAGCTTTGGATGCAATACATCAGAGTCCACACCATGTCCAAGCCTACCTCCTGATTCCTCACCCCATGAGAAAATCTCCCCTTGCTTGGTCACTAAGGCAGCATGTCGTCCGCCACAACCTATATTCTGAACATCTAGTACAACTGCAGACTCCAACGCCTTAGGCAAAAAAGAATCCATTTTCACACTAACGGAACTACCAACTGTATGGGGTCCACCACCCATTACACCATCTCCTGCACCTTCTCCCCAAATGAAGACATCACCTAAAGCATCGCCATCATCATGACCAGAGCCTTGACTTGATGAGCTTACAGCGCTTGAAAGGCTTACTCTAAAAGCATCCACTCCCATTCCTTTTGCGTGACCATGTATGCCATCTGAGCCTCCAGATGATATGGAATTAACAGAAACACTAGCAGAATCTGATGGGAAGAATCCCTTGGGAGGCACAGAATACAATGGCCCATCTGAAAATGGCTTATCCAGACCATTTTTGGGGGGGCTTTCATAAGGACTATTAAGGCGAAGTTCATCAGAACCATCCTGATCAAGTAATATATGATTTGTTTCAACACTTTTAACATAAATGTGCTTGGTAGATGTGCATGTAGGCAAGAATAAAACTAAAAAAATTCACCTTCTGCAAGATATCACCACTTCCAAATGGAGAACTCAATGGAGAACTTCTCCTTGTGTATGTTCTGGGACTATTAGCTCCAGATGAAATTCCATCACTCCTTGATTCTGTTCTCCATTTACGCTGATGACCCCGTGAAATTAATGCCTTCAGCCCACTAAACCATACCTCTGTTTCTTCCTTATCCTTGCATATCTACCCACAAATAAAAATCATCCAACTTACGGATAAGAATACTGTGAGAAACAACAGCATAAACTAGTTTCAACAATTAGAAGACGGGAAATATAAAAAGACAACTCCAAGAATTGTCTCCTGAAGAACTTTAGAAATAAATGGTACTCTTACCAAGTCAAGAGATCTGTCATTGTATATAAGAGAAAAGGACTGGTACTCCTTCTCAGGCCGCGGATACCTTTGAAAAATTGGCTGGAAACACAATAATATTGAAACCACAGATATTCAGAACATAAAAGAACCAAAAACTTGATGGGAAATATACAAGAGAATTAAAATGTTGGCTTGAATCGATATTCAAAGCAAAGAAAGAAAAATATCCTGGACAGGCTCCTGTTCACTTAGAAGAGATCTCTAATTTGGGATCCCATTCAACGGTTGAGTATAAATTATATATGCATAATTGCATATTATAGTTTTTTTCGTCCACATTTATAAATTGTCACCAATAACACATTATTCACATTTTCACACTACTGCCCGTTTTCTGCGAAGTGATGTTGAACCTTGAGAAGATGCTGTTCTAGTAGAGTTGAAATTAACAAGCACAATGTTAGAATAAGGGAAAAATCCACTATGGAATCACAAAATGTAGATATTTTCAGGTATTTGATGTTTCTCGCCGCAGGAAACAGTGGAATGAGAAAGCACTGAAAAATACCTCGAAAAGCCAATTGGTTTTGAGTTTGGATAAGAAAGGAGTTGTGAGTAGTGACATGGAAAGCATTTTTAACAGCCATCATGTGGATAATAAGGATGAGAAGAAATTGCAGAATATTTGAAGAAAATGTGCACGTTCTTTTGAGTTAACATAGAAGGTAACACACCTGGCATCATTATGGACCTCTACACCTGAGGAATTTAAGGGTGTTCTTTTCACAAATTATTTTTTCAATAGGAAAGAACTACTTTCTTATTGATTTTTTGTTTAGTGCATAGAGAATATTTTATCCTCCATAAATTGTAATTATACTTCTTTGCTTAGTAAAATTTTGTTTCTGGGAAAAAAAGCACTGGAAAATATGATGGTCATTAAACTTCATAATACAACCAAACGAACCAACAATCAAATGCCTGGTGGATTTCCATCAAGGCGTGTTGCAGGTGTCATGAAAAATTGTACAGATGCAGAACTCAAGAATAAGAGCCAGGACAATGCCAAATATACGGAGACATGAATTCGTTGTTCATCAAGATCTGCTAGTGTCACAGCAATTATCACTTCTTCACCAAATGAAGGTACCATGAAATGTCATCCATTGCTCATATAAAGAATTTTAATGAGACAAGAAAAATATTGTATCTTAAAAGAATAGGATTACATGCTAATTTATTATACATCAAAGTTGATTAAATTCTACACCAGAAAGCAAACCAGTCGGTTTACTCTAAGCCAGATTCCTGAGATATGGAAATACTCTAAACCAGTTGATCCTTGGTTGGTTACTTTTCTTATAAATACCATGTCATTATTCTGAATTGATACAAGGAAAAATATTCAGAATTCTCATCACACATCAACATTGATCTTCAGAACCAATAAATTACAATGATGTTTTGTACATTGAATGTACACCATCTGTAAGGGTCTCACGTAATGGGATAGATGTCGGCAAAAGTTGGTATCTTAAAAGAAAGAAACTTACAGTGCGCTGCCCCGATATAATTCTGGACACGTGAATTAACTTAAGATGTTTCTCCTCTTTGCCAGAGAACCATATCAGAACAGACTCATCCTGGAAACGAAGAACAGCCAAACAAAAAAGATCGGTTGAGTTCATTCTCAAGCTCTAAAGAGGAAAAAGAAACTGAAACTAATACTTGGTTGAATGGGAAAAGGGAAGAAACAGACAAATGGCTAGCAATTATAGAAATCCAATTCTCCCCAGGTTATGTATCACTCTTTCATAATTATGCACAAAATTTATATTAACACGGCATTTTTCAGCAGCAACAGTAAATTCTTGATGAAAGACAAGGAAAGATTTCANTCTCCTCTTTGCCAGAGAACCATATCAGAACAGACTCATCCTGGAAACGAAGAACAGCCAAACAAAAAAGATCGGTTGAGTTCATTCTCAAGCTCTAAAGAGGAAAAAGAAACTGAAACTAATACTTGGTTGAATGGGAAAAGGGAAGAAACAGACAAATGGCTAGCAATTATAGAAATCCAATTCTCCCCAGGTTATGTATCACTCTTTCATAATTATGCACAAAATTTATATTAACACGGCATTTTTCAGCAGCAACAGTAAATTCTTGATGAAAGACAAGGAAAGATTTCACATCCTCTCTGGAAATTAAATTGGTAGAAATATAAAGTTTTCCATGAGAAAACATGCTAACTGTGAAGAATATTATAAAT
>CAIGRH010073133.1:0-12304 GCA_903798295.1 Fraxinus nigra
TCAAATTTCAATTTTCAACAGTGTCAATGGGTAAAGGCATACCTAGCTACGGCTGCCCATATGCGAAGTAAACTGTGAAATCGCTGAAATGGAGCAGGGACGGGGCTGGAAGCCTGAAGCCTGGGGGCCGGAGTTGGAGGCTTGGAGCTGGAGCTGCGGAGCAGACGGGTCGCAGACTGAAATGGAGCAGTCTGCGACTGGAGGCTGGAGCGAGGCCTTTTCTGTTCAACTGGACTGGTCCACCGTCCGTCACCGACTCACTGTAGGCTACGACTCCAACTGTGTCTGCGCAAATGGAGAACGGGGGAGGAGAAGAAGGTTGGGAACTGGGAAGTGATTTGTCGATTTGGCCTTTGGGGATGATTGGATGAAATCATGAAAATGAAATGGAATGGAGGCCTGGGCAGTGGGCTGGGTGGGAAGGAGAAAGATGTTAACAATTTCCATTGGGCTGGGCCGTGTGTATAATTTATAAACTTAAAAAAAAATAATAATAAAAAAAAATTGAGCCCAAATATTCGAGCCCAGAAATTCAGTGTGAGCCTGTGCCCACACTGGAGCATACTGGGCTCCGCCCCTGCACCCATTCAATCTTCAACGATTTGCAGATGTTGGAGGCTCTCAACATCAATGGCGGAGTAATCAACGAGTGGTGGTAGTTGATTTGGTTTTGTGGGGATTGGATTGGGTAAAGTGATATCGATTCTGGATATTGTGGGGATAGAATTGGGTAGTGGGTTCTTGAGTTTGGTCCTAAGTTTCACTGTTGTTTGTATATGGTTGAGAGTTACTGAACAGAAAATGGAGAATGAAGAAGGGAAAATCAGTGAACTCACGCTTGGTTATCGAGATTGTTGCAGTTACAATCAATTTAGAGATTAATTTTAGAAGTATGTATGAAGGACGGTCGCCATCTTGTATGCCTGATTATTGTATATGGTGGGAAAGGTCGTCATCGTTGTCATTGTCTGTGGTGGCTATGGAAGGTGCCGACAACGGGGTGGACTGATTTGGCTTTTTATAATTATTTTAGGTTAAATTTTCAAAGTTACCATTTTACCCTTAAAATATTTGGATAAAATCAATTTTTTTGTTCAACTAACCGATTCATCCATTTGGACTCCAACCGCTAATTTCTCAAAAAATTGACATTTCTAATTGTACAAACTGAAGATTGGAGTAAATTTTGCAAGAAATTCAAAAGTTAGGATCACTAATTTTTCCTAAAATATATTGAAAATATACTCAAATGCAAGAGATCAAAATAATAGTCAGAAACCCCACGTGAATCTCCAAAAACTGTGCCAGAAATTTCAAAATTGTTCTATTAATTAAATGTTGGTTCCGTCCCATAAAGATAGATTTATTTTTGGTTTCACACAGATTAATAAGAAAAATGCTTCTTATAAGTTGTAAATAATTATTTACTTAATATTTTACATAATGATAGTCTCCAAAACTCAAAAGATAAGCGAAAAAATTATTTGATTGATGAGATCTTAATTCAATTAAATTTAGTTACATTATTTGTTGGTAAATTATTATATAAATTGTTATATACATGTAGTACAATCCGATTAATAAAATATAATTAACATAAATATAAATATAAATTATATTCATATTTTTCTTAATATACATCCCTACACTAAATTATTGTTTAAATAGCAATAATTCATATTTATTGGTAACAATACATATTTAATAGCGACATATAAAAATATTAAAAAAATAAGAAGTATATTCTTAACCAATCTAAAATTTGGGAAATACTTTATTGACTCATTAAATTATAATTTACCTGAAAAAAAAAAGTTAATTAATTAAAGAGAGCCCACACGCTTTACCTCGCGTTTCCCCCATTTCACTAAGGACACAGACTTCCATAAGCCATAATAATTAATTGACAACTGACATTTCCAAGTTACTTTTCGAACCATTTGAAGGCCAATCTCGAAATTTGAGCTCCAGGATCTAAGATGTCTTATTTGTCATTTGTGTAGTCCATTTTTTTAAATTCATTTTTTCTCAAATTTATTTTAATAACACAATTTTTATCAATTTTTGGCATATATTTAATCAATTTAAAATTTTTTTTTTTAAAGCTAAACCCAACAGGGAATCAAGAACATGACCAAAGCTTTAAAATTAAATTAAAAATTGCATGACTTAAGCTGTACCATGAAAAGTTTATGTAATTTATTGTTTTATCAAATACAAATTCATGCTACTTCAGAAGGCCAACAAATTTCACGTTGCATTAATAATGCACACGCACATGACATGCATAACAAATTGCTTGGCACATTGGCACGTAATGTTGAATTACTTAATTTGTTTGAGATTATTAGCTCATAGTAGAGAAAATTCTTGATATATATCGTCCGAGCGTTAACTTAATCATCAAAGCGTAAACAATCGTTGAAATGATATTGGAACGACTTTGCTTTGCTCCTTAGCAGAGAAAAACGACTTCTACTACTCCGATGAGCAATTGAACACTTACAAAAAGAGGATGGGACTTTCTCTCTCATTGTACCTCCAGCTTGAGAATTAATAATGGGGTTATGAACGAAATGACTTAAGGAAAAAAGAGAAAATACGACGAGAAAAACTATACACTCACTCCACTTCGCTTTGCATCGGTCAATTTGATCTAGTAAACTTGTGTTCCACTTTATATGAGTCATATATACAAAAATCTCCACCTTGGTGAATATTCACCCCTTAGGAGAAAAAAAATACTAAAACAAACATAATCGGGAAAAACACACCATTTTGGGACCAATAGGTTGGAACACTTCATCTCTAATACCTAGAGATGTTAATCAAGTTCAAGCAATGCTTGAACATATCCATTGTGATTGGCTTTATCAACATGTCTGCTGCATTCTCTGAAGTATGCACCTTCTCTAACAATAATTCTCCTGAAGTAACCAACTCACTTATCTTATGAAATCTAACATCAATGTGCTTGGTTCTTGCATAATAAATCTAATTCTTTGCTAAGAAGATGACGTTCTAACTATCACAACACAACTTTATTCCATCTTGCTTGATTCCAAGCACCTTTCCAAGCCTTCTCAGTCACAACGATTTCTTAGCTGCCTTAGTTGCCGCCATGTACTCTACTTTAGTTGTAGATAAAGCCACAAGTGACTGCACCATAGATCTCCAACATATAGGCCCACCTGCAAGTGTGAAAACATAACTTGTATGTGACCTTCTGTCATCCAAGTCGCTTGCATAATCTGCATCTACGTATCCCTGAACTGAAACATTATCATATTGTCTCTTAAACATGATCCCACACTCCATTGTACCTTTCAAGTACATGAAAATCCACTTTACTGCTCTCCAATACTCTTTGTCGGGATTAGCTATGTACTTGCTCACCACACTGACTGCATGTGCTAAATTTGGTCTGGTACACACTGTTGCCTACATCAAACATCTCACTGCACTGGCAAAAGGCACCTTTGACATCTCTGTAATTTCTTCTTCATTCTCAGGGAGGGACTACTAGACAATCTGAAGTGATTCGCCAATGACATACCCACTAGTTTTGCATCGGACATGCTAAACTTATCCAACACCTTTTTCAAATATTTTTTCTGAAATACCTATAATTTTCTAGCCTTCCTATTTTTGTTGATCTCCATGCCAAGAATCTTCTTAGTTGATCCCAAATCTTTCATGTGAAACTTACTGCTCAACAAAGACTTTAATCTGTCTACCTCATTCATGTTCTTAGCAGAAATTAGCATGTCATCCACATACAACATCAAGAAAATATATGAATCATCCTCAAGAACTCTGTAGTAAACACAACAATCATACTCGCAGCGATTGTAGCCAATTTGAATCATGTGTGAGTAAAACTGCTTGTACCATCGTCGTGAAAACTTCTTAAGCCCATATAAAGACTTCTTCAGTTTACCTACACAATTCTCTGTTCCTGGTTCCAAGAACCCATTTGGCTGCTCCATGAAAATTTGCTCCTCCAAATCACCATGAAGGAAAGCGGTCTTCATATTCAGCTGCTTTAACTCCAAATCAAAACTGGCAATTATTGCTAAGACAATCATGATGGAAGTGTGTCTCAAGACATGAGAAAATCTCATCATAATTTATTCTCTTCCTCTGTGAATATCCCTTAGCTACTAATCGAGCCTTATATCTTTTTCCTTCCTTTTCTAATATTGCTTGTTTTTTTTGTACACCCACTCACATTCTACTGATTTCTTCGCCTATGGAAGCTCTACCAAATCCCAGGTATCATTTTTATGCAATGACTCAATTTTTTTTCCATCATAGTCTCTATCCATTTACTTTTCTCCTGACTACCAATGGCATCCTGAAAAGTTATAGGATCGCTATTACTGGTAATGAGTGCATAAGAAACTGAATGCTTGAATCCATACTTCACCTGTAGCCTGATAGTACGATGTAGTCTATTTGTGGCAATACTATAATATTGTTCCTCTTTGAGCCATAATCGTTCACTCTATGAGCGTTAATTTCAATGTCAACATTGTCTTGCTCTACATGCACTACTTGGCTCTTGCTGCTGCCTTTACTTGAACTGGGCCTTTTTTCATCTGAAGGTTCTTTAAGCATGAATGCTTCATAAAAAACTGCATCCCTACTGATTTCAGATCAAGCTTGGATCTTTGATCACTAAATACATACACATAAGTCGGACACCCAAATACTCTCAATCTAGAATAATCAGTTTCATTACCTATCCAAACTTTCTCTGCAACTTTCCCATCTAGCGCTGCTCGTGGTGATCTATTTATGACGTAACATGCCATATTCACAACTTCAGCCCAGAAACTCTTCGAAAGCCCTGCATTCAACCCCAAACATCTTGTATGTTCTGCAATTGTTATGTCAATCTTCTCTGCTACACCATTCTGTTGTGGTATCTTGTAAACTGTATAGTGCCGTTGAATACCATGTTCCTCGCAAAATTTCAGAAATTGTGAACTAGTGTACTCTGTACCAATGTATGTCCTGAGATACTTAATTTTTCTCCCTATCTGGTTTTCTATTTCTGCTTTCCACAATCTAAACTTGGCAAAAGCTTCAAACTTGTGCTTAATGAAATATACCCAAACTTTTCTAGATGAAAGTAATGAAATAATGGGATTCACCTTTAGACAACTCCCTTACTGGTCCCTAAACATCAGAATGCATATAATCAAGAATGTCCTTTGTTTTGTGATTTCCCGTCTTGAACTGTACTCTATACTGTTTTCCAAGCACACAAAACTTGTAGAAATCAAGCTTGCATGATTTTATTCCCTTCAACAAACTCCTCTTGTGAAGCTCAATCATATCACGTTATCATATATGCCCCAATCGCATTTGCCATATTAAAGTGTCATCTGATTTAGATTTTCTGTAGCAACTCTATCTACAACTGTATGTCCCAATAATTTGTGGATATTCCCTGCCAATTTCTGACCTTTCATCACAATCATAGCACATTTCTTCACTGTTAAGGCCCCACTCTATAACTTATAAGAATAGCCATATGTGTTCAAACTACCTAAGGAAAGTAGGGTTTTTCTCAATTCTGGTACATGTCTAACATCCTCCAATGTCCCCACTACACCGTTGAACATTTTAAATTTTATGGACCATATTGCAATGACCTTACATGATGCATCATTACCAATCAGAACAGATCCAAAATTACCCAGACGATATGAATCAAATCAATCCCGGTGAGAACACGTGTGATATGAACAGGCTGAATCAAGTACCCAAGAGTCATGTAATTTGTCAGAATTACATGCAGAGACCGATAACATGTCTGCAACTCTAGAATTTGAGTCTCTTTCTACAACACTAGCCGAGTTTGAGAACACGTCATCTTTCCTTTCATCACCCTATTTCTTATTTAGAGAGTCCATTTTAAAGTGACCCATCTGATGGCACTTGTAGCACTTGATGTTTTTCTTATTTTGATTTTTGGATTTCGATCTCATATTCCCTTTGTAAGAACCACATCTATCTTTCTTTCTCCCACAATCATAGTATCCCTTCACAATCAACCATGTACCCTGTACGCAGTTTTCGCTAGTTGTAAGCCAACATGGCTTATGTGACTTTCTCCAATTCGAGAGTTTCTTTACCCCCACATCAACGTGGTCACCATGTGATCGTACGAGGAAAAAAGAGAACACAACAATATCATTATTTGGCTTCATCATCGAATTTGATTTCAAGTCACAAAAAATCACTGATAATTTGATTAAATATATTTGTATGTTGAATCAGATTTATACCCTCCAGCATTTTGAGCTCGTACAGCCGCTGCTTTAGATGTAGCTTGTTTGTAAGAGACTTTGAATTGTACCTACTGCTTACGCCTCAAGCTTTTCCCAATCGGTGCCTGACATACTCTCTGGCTTCTTCCCAGATAGCGCATTCGCCATCCCTTGTTGCACCAACAAATCCTTCACCCTTCACTGCCATAATCCAAAATTCCTTATTTCATGGAACTTCATCACATCGAATTTTACAACCAAAGAACTTGTCATCTAGACCTTACTCTGATACTAGTTGTTGGATTTTAAGCGCAAAAGAATAGAGAAATCAACACAAGTATTTAATATGCTCCGCTCCGACATCGGCCAATTTGATCCGGTAAACTTATGTTCCACTCTACATGAGTTATATATATAACAGACGAGCATAGCAGTAGTAGCTCTACCATGGTAGCAATCAGGCTAGCTTAGCGATACTCGCTCTACCATAGTGGCAGTTGGTCTAGCATAACAAAGTCGTCTATCTAATTACCTTCACTTGGTTTGCCATCATAATCAATCATTTGTATCACACTGAATCACAAGACCCTCTACCTCTTCTTGATGGTCATTGTTAAGATAGTCTTCACTCCTTTAGGTCAATTTTTTATATATATAACAATTCTATCATCCTTTACGAATGAAAGCGAAAACGAAAATGAAAGGGAGAGCAATTCGACCACCCATTTTCAGATAGGTTGGTCGACCGACTAGCCATGTCACTGGTTGATCGCTACTGGTCAACCGAACCCAGCCTCGCTAGTTGATCAACCAGCTCTAACTGGTCAATCGACTAACCCCTTTCGTAGGGGTCGATCGTTTTCCTTCGTTAGTCTATAGCTTGACCCGTGTCGTTGATTTTCATGCTTTCAACCAAAATTTCCCAAAAACCATATTGGTTATTCTAAGTTCGAACTAAAATTCTGAAATGAAATGTGACCCAACAGGTAATGTGTTAGACTTTGAAATTCCAAAGAGACCTAGTTCACAGAGCAGTACCAAGCTTCTCCAGAGTATGCTAGGGACATGAATGCATATGAGAAAAAATAGTGGTAGCCTCTATCACCTTGACCAAAGAGTAGATGGCTACTGAACATCCTTCTATAGACCTTTGGAGCTACGATCGATTTTTAGTGAAATGCAGGGGGGAGATGGGAGATCCAAGCAATCTAAGACGTTTGGGAGCACGAGCACACCACGATGAAAGGGTGAAGGGATGCAGTTGATCACATAATAGTCTACTGCTAATCATTATATCACATAACATTCATTAACTGACTTTATACAATCAACTGTCAATCGCTATGCGATGACACGACCTCGGTTAACCAATTTCAATTCCTTTATTTCAATTGATAATTCTTGACCTTTAACCAATTTTTGGTTTGTTGCTGATCAACTAGTCTTTTGAATAATTTTGAAATGTTGAGTGTGAGATATAGTGATCTTGGGACTTAACTATATTTTAGTTTTGAGTATTCACCATTGGACTGCAGAGCGATTTTGAGCTAGCCAATCTTTTTGTTTTGTTGCTCACCGCTAGACCGTAGAGCAATTTTTAGCTAGCCAACCTTGAAGTGGAGAACGCTAGGTCCAATGATTTTGAGCCTTAACCAATTTTTTGGTATTGTTCCTCTCCGCTAGACTATAGAATAATTTCAAGATAACCATTTTTTTTATTTTATTTCTCACCGCTAGACCATAGAGCGATTTCGAGCTAGCCGATTTTTTTGGTATTATTGCTCACAGCTAAATATAGAGTGATTTTGAGCTAACCTATTTTTTGGTGTTGTTTCTCACCACTTATGTCGTCGTGAAACCTTGATGTGTAGAGCGTTAGGTCTAGTGATTTTAACCTTTAACCAAGTTTTTAATATTGTTGCTCACCATTAAACCGTAGAACGATTTTGAGCTAACCAATTTTTTTATTTTGTTGCTCACCACAAGATTGTATAGTGATTTTGAGCTAACCAATTTTTTGTTGTTGTTGCTTACCATTTATCCCGTCGGAAACCTTGAAGTGTAGAGTGTTAAGTCTACTGATTTAGAGCATTATCCAATTTTCTAGTGTTGTTGCTCACCACTAGACCATAGAACAATTTCGAGCTAATCAATTTTTTTGATTTTGTTGCTCATCGCTGATTGTGACTTTTTGGTATTGTTGCTCTTTCGTTGCGAAATCTTGAAGTGCGTTAGGTCTAGTGATTTTGAGTTTTAACCAATTTTTGGTATTGTTGCTCACCGCTATATAGTAAAAAGATTTCAAAATAACCAATTTTTTTGTTTTGTTGCTTACCACTAGATCGTAGAGTAATTTCGAGCATACCAATTTTTTCGTATTGTTGCTCATTGCTAGATCGTAAAGGGATTTCAAGCTAACCAATTATTTGGTATTATTGTTCACCGTTTAGCCCCTCAGACGATTTTGATGCGTTGAGAGCTTTTTTTACTGATTTTGTGCCTTAACCAATCTTTTGGTTTTGAAAGCTCACCATTGAAATTGTAGAGTGATTTTGAGCTAACCACTTTTTTGGTATTATTGCTCACCGCTGGACTTTAGAACAATTTCGAGCTAGCCAATTTTTTTAATTTGTTGCTCATCGCTGACCATGTAGCGTTTTGAGTTAACCAATTTTTAAGTGTTATTGCTCACCGCTTATCCATCACAAAACCTTGAAGTATAGAATGCTAGGTCTAGTCATTTTGGGGTTTAACCAATTATTTGGTATTGCTGTTAGTCGCTTGACCGTAAAGAGATTTCAAAATAACCAATTTTTTGGTTTGTTACTTACCGTTGGACCATAGAGTGATTTCAAGCTAACCAATTTTTTGGTATTTATTACTCACCGTTTAGCCCCTCAGACAATTTTAATGTGTTGAGATCTTTTTTTTGTGATTTTGAGACTTAACCAATTTTTCCATTTTGAAAGCTCACCACTAAAGACGTAGAGCGATTTCTAGCTAACCAATTTTTTTATATTGTTTCTCATCGCTTAGCCCTTCGGACGATTTTTATATGTTGGATGAATTTTTTAGCCACAATTTATATAAAAATCTTCAATGGTTGTAGATCAAGTCCATGCATTTAGATAAAGCTTATTTAGATTTAGGGACTCAGTAGGCACATCGGGATGTCCTAGAAAAGTTGGCATTTCCTTTGCACCCTTACTTTCCGTTATTGTGTGAACTAACAATGCTAATATTTACAAGAGGCTAGAACACTAGGATGCACATCTCCTAGCTCCTTGGAAGCTCTAAACCCAGCATTATGACTGGTGGAGAGTCTGTAGCTTTTATGCTATCAACATAGCACTCTCTCGAAACTTGTTGATCACCCCTTATATGTCCAACCACTCGATTGGTTTGGAATCTCATAACTTGGTCGTAAGTTGAAGAAACAACACCAACATCATTTAGCATAGGTTGACTATATATTACATTGTACGCCATGGGGGTCCGACAACCAGAAAGCATGTCGGATCACCATGCTTGAAGGCTATGTGCTCAGTGTCATCGGAAGTTCTGCAGTTCCCTCTGGGATAAAAGTGACTTCTCTGAATCCTTGGAGAGGGAAGGACACATATTTTAACCTTTCTAGAGAGACTTTCAACCCCAAAAATACTTCCCAAGTAAGAACATTTGATGTACTGTCGCCATCGACCAATACCTTCTTGACGTCGAAATATGTTATGTCATCGAAGACCACCAAGGCATCTTCATAGGGAGTTGCCACGTCCATCAAATCTTCCTCGCTAAAAGTGACATTTTAATTGAATCTCACATTCTTTTGAATGGAGTAAATCCTAATAGAGTGAGCATAACTCTTTCTATCTAAATTAGAATCTCCACCCGCTGCTATGCTTCCAAAAATCACATTTATTACACCATCACTAGGTGGGGACAGTCATCAACTTTCTGCTTGCCACGATCATTCTTCACGTATTTAGTCAGGAGCCCGCGATTCAAGAGGCATTCAATCTCCTCTTTCAAATGGATGCATTCTTTTGTATCATGTCCATGGTCTCTATGGAAAATGACAATATCTGCTCTTGTCTGTCTTGTTCACAGATACTACAATAGGTTTTGGCTAGTTGAGTCCTTTCATGTCTCGAATTTCTATCAACACCTTAGCACGCAAAGTGTTCAAAGAAGTAATAGCTTCGACTTCTTCCTACCTCTGCCTAGTTGATCGATCCTACACATATTTACTATTTATATCCTCATTTTTTACTTCTTTTTATTGGAGACATTTCCTTCATCATGTGACTTTCACTTATGAGTTTTTGGCTCTCTTCCTTCTCGAAGATTTTTTGTGACCCTCTTTGCTTCATTTACATCTACGTATTTTTCTCCCTTCTTCAACAAGTCATGCATTAACTCCAAGGGTTCTTAGAGATCGACATCTTAAATGCCCAGTAACTGGTACCATTCATTAATCCAGTTACCACGACAGACATTTGAATATCCTTTATACCAAGTGTAGCCCAATTGAACCTAGCCAAGTATTCTTGTAGGGGCTCATTATTCTCATGGACAATCTGCATCAACCTAATGGTTGTCTTCCTCTTTTTCTTACTCTTCATGAATATGCCACAAAACTCCTAGAAAGCTCATTAATATTTTTGATAGATCGGGGTACTAGGGTATCTGCTTAATCTCTAGCATCTCTCCTTAGTGTCGATTGAAGAGATTGACACATAACTGCATTTGGGGTAGCGTACAATCTTATCCTATCAACGAAAGTCCACATGTGATCGAGCGGATCTGTGACTCTTCTATCATCGGTTGTTTGAAAAATTTTGGTTGAAGGACTACCATGATCTCCAGGGTGAAGTGGTCTTCATCCAAAACCATTTGCTTGCTTTTATCATTTCTCCTCGACAATGCATCGTCAATCTTCTGGGCCATCATCTTCTCCATTTTGCATTCAAAGTCTACCATTGGACATGTAAATTGTGGATGTGTGACTTCATGGGACCCTTGGTCTACAACCGTCTCCTGAATGATCGGAAGGACATCTGTTTGAGCCACTTGGGGAGATTCTCCACGTGTATCCTGTGATAGACCTTCATACCAGCTGTTCTCTGTATCTGACTTTGTAAAGAAGTCATCATGGCAGTCAACTAGGTCTCTAGGATTCTAAATTGGCTTTGTGTCACATACTGTAGTGGCGGCAGATCTTGACCAATGGCGATAAATTCCGACTCCACCGTATTTCTAACCAAGTGAGTATCACTCCTAATTTGTCTTCTTGACATTGCTTTATGTTCAACTATTTTCCACAGCCACGTCAACGAAATGATATTGAAACGACATTTGCTTTGCTCCTTAGTAGAGCTAGACGGCTTCTACTACTCCGATAAGCAATTGAACACCTGCAAAAGAGGATGGAGTTTTCTCCCCTGTTGTGCCTCCTGCATGAGAATTAGTAATATGGTTATAAATGAAATGACTTAAGGAAACAGAGAGAAATATATTTAGAAAAATCAGACCCCCATAACTGGTATGCCTTTGGAGTATTTATATATGTTTGATGATGTGTAACCACCAAACAGTTATTGTCCACGTCTCTAGTGAAGCATGTCCATCCACAAGACATTTTTCATCCATGAAATAAGTGGAGGATCTCTACCCACTAAACGGTCAGTGGGATCAGTTATAACCACAAAAAAGTTATCAATCAACTAAAAAAGATTTTCAAATAGTCAAAAGTCGTGGTAATTGTGAAAGCCCAAGATAGGCTAACCAAGAGGGGGGTGAATTGGTTTTAAAAACTTTTTCGTTAACACTACAAGATTTTAAGCTAATGATTACACAAATGATAGTGGAACAAACCAAACATAAATATGCACGTAGATAATTGAAATAAGTTTGCACAAAGTAGAAACGTTAAGTAAAAGAGTTAGAGAATGCAAACGATGTAATATGGAGGTTTGATCTAACGCAATGATCTACGTCCCCTGTTACCAAGCTTTCCGTCACGA
>CAIGRH010073148.1:0-24947 GCA_903798295.1 Fraxinus nigra
AAATACCAAATAGACTAAGTCAACAGGCTAGTTTGAATAATCCCCCGGATCATGCAAGGTTACTTCTGAAAACATGTTAAAAAATACCATCATGCTATATGAACAAGGTTGACATAAAGCTTAACGTAATGTCACACAGCATTCTATTATTGAACAGTTTAAAACACAACTAGTTTTTCAATCCAATTATCTATTGCCACATGCAATTATGTCAGTTTTTCTGTCAAATCCTTCTGACGAAATAGCTATTTCCTAAAAAATAAAGCCTCGTGAATTTGAATTGTTTTTGGATCAATTTTTAATCTTTTTAATTGATTGGGTCACTTCAATTCGATTATTATAACCTTGGTATTTTGATTGCTCTCGATTTTATTTTATTTTCATGAATTTGCTTAACTTTGTTTTTGTATAATAAAGAACTAGAATACCAATTTATAACTAAAGAGACAGTGCGATGTTGGAAAAGACGGGGGAGGTCAAGTCATAAGTGAAAAAAATGAAGACGAAAGTTTGGGTACGTGTACAGAAATAAATTAGAAAAATTCTTGGTGTACATAATATATGTACATAAAGGTATCCATAACCCTCACATGAGGTGGGGCCTGCCAAAATGTGTGTCCCACCCTATGTGAGGGTTATGGACACTTCTATGTGCATATATTATGTATACCAAACAAAATCTAATAAATTATTTAAAAAGTCAGAGCAATAGATTACACAAACGGTCATTCAATCTCCACGCCCCGCCTTTTTTTTCCTTTTTCTTTTTTCCTAGTGCTTTTACAAGTTCAGCAATATTCAACCTTACAGACAAAATATCCAGAATTTAAGGTAATGTTTGGCCTTCATTTCTCAAAACATTTTTTTTTCCAAATTTATTTTCAACCATAGATTTCATGAAACAACTTTTATCAATTTTACATTACACATTTCATCAACTTTTATCAAAATTTACTAAAAAACTGATTTTAATCCAAACCAAATAGAGGCTTAATATGAAGGATGTTTGGTTGAAAATGGGGTTGGAGAAAAAGAATTTTAAAGAATAGAGCTCAAACAGCCAAAGAAGGAAGTTAAAATTATAGGTATAAAAAAATGGTAGAACAGAAGCCAGGGCAATAAGCAGCAAAGAGAGAACGGGAGAAATACGTCATTGGGATAAAAACTTTGTAACTTTTATTTGATGAGCAGGCTGAAAATCCCTTATATAAAAATACAGCAATGCCCTACTGAGTCTCCGAAAAAACCTACCTGCATTTTCACGTAAAATTCTCTACAGTTCTTTTATTGATGAATAGGCATGAATATGTCTATCAGAGCATTCTGCATCCCACGAAAAATCCTTCATCATTGCATCTGTCATCCTTCGGTTCCATTCTGATGGATTGTTTGTCTGCAGACACAGATATTTAGAACCACGTAAATAATAAAGCTAGTAGTCAAAAGCTCAGCAAGAAATTTTTCTCTCTCAATGATAGGAGAGGATGTATGTACACTTTGTGGAAGAAATACATACAATTTCCTCAACAGCTTGGCCCAATGACATTTGCGCAAAGGTTCTGTTGATGAACTGTGAGAATTCAGTGCTCCCCATATCATGATCTCCAAAGTGCCTGTTAGGAATACAGTTGTACGCAGAGACGTGGATTTTATTCCTTCTCTACAAACTAAAGGAAAACTGCTAATTTGCTATATAACACATTAACTAACCCGAATCTGCTGTCAGCAGAACGTACTGCAATGGGAGCTGCTCCATATTTCAGGGCCTTGAGCTACATATTGAAAATAAAGGAACATGTAAAGTGGAGAATATTCAGCAAGACTACATGTCAATATCGGCCAGATGGTACATTTAAGGTTATGTATCATGCATAACCATTGACTAAACGTGAAAAATGTTTCTAGCAGACAACGTAGCTGACTTCCACCCCCACCTCCATCCCCCGAAAGAGGACTATAATACAGCAGGCATATAAACACATGCGAAAGATGAATAAATAGATAGTAAATGTGCTCAGGCGATTATTGAAACCTTTGGAAAACGACCTCAACGACAGCTAAACAGGTGGTGCAAGAGCCACTGTAAGTGTTTAGTTGATAAGAGCATAAACTACGTGCATGAGATAAACCTTTGTGTACTTTATATGCTGCAAGACTACAACCACTCAGCCCTTGTAGGACGAATTTATATGAGCTCATCATATGTCCATGCAATTATCCAATCGCATAGAGGGGCAACCACTAACACATACACCCAATGAGACAGGACAGCAAAGTTCAGGGGAGGAAGGAAAAAAAAGGTACAAAACATATCAAGTTCAGAGTTCAAATGCAGATATCTTGACATCTCTTCATCACATATTAGGAAGTTGTCTAAGGTCACCTAGTTTTAACATAAGATGATGACAGAAAGAGAGCATGCTTGCATATTCAAAGGGAGAGATCTTTCCTGATCATGAGTTACTGATGATAACCAAGAATGCTTTCACAAGGCTGTTGGTACAATACAGCTCCAGTGACATTTGACTAAATTGCACAAAACTTTCTACAGCAAACACCCACCTGTGGTCATTCATATGAGGATTGCGCTCCCATTTTCTGCTTACTGGCTTGGACTCACAACCACATATTAATAGGTAGACAATTCAAGAATTTTCCATAATATTTGTACTGCATTGCTATGTGTTCATCTAAAAATATTTCTTCTTTTAGTGGATTGTAAGGAAAAAACCACCCTGACTGACCACCTATCCCAAGAAAAACAAATAAATGAAACAAGAGTCTCAAACTAGCTTGCATATATCTTTTCCCACCATATTTTTGGGGGATGGGTAGTGAGTGATTCTTTGGCCATACAAGAGTCTAACAGAAAGTTACATAATCTTGTTTGTAAGTTAAGGATTGTCTACAGCACTGTCAAAGTAATGGCTATAAATTTGCATTGGAAAGTAATTTCTTTCTGAGCATATGTTATTGCTGATAAAGAGTAGTGTCATTTTGTTCTGACTTCTGTGTATAGTAACTAAAAATTTGCAACATGTACCGGCACTTGAAGCAGAAGATTATCAAAAGACGGGCACAACATAATGTCAGACCCTGCAAATATTAAATGCGATAATTCATCATCGTAGTTGTCTATGAATCTCACATTTCCATCCTGCAGCGTGAAAGAATTGAACAGAGTATAAGTTTCAAACAATCCTGTGAGAAACACCTGAAGCAAGTTTAGTTTTTAAATCAGATAAAAAAAATGTGCGCGCCAATCATTGGTCCAGTGTAAATAAGACCATAATATTTAGTGCTTGTTTGACACCCATTACTTTAATTTATGGTTTGCTACATGATCATTTTCAACCACATTCACACAATAAAATATTCAACACACATACCAAAAACTTTTCCCTACTTTTTAACCACACACTCCTAAAAATCACTATTCAAAACTCTTTTTTCTACAATAATGGTTGTCAATCAGGCTCTTAAAGGCCTCCAAACTGTAACCGTGTGAAACAGAAATTTTTCAGTGCTCAAAATGGAAGCTGTTGCTTCTCAATAATTTGTTCACTGGACCAGCATACCCGTGGAGTTTGAAAACAACTTGATGCAAAGTGGTGCTTGACAACGAGACAGTGTTTAAATCACAAACAACAATGTCATTTATTTTAAGCCAACCATTTGGTTCAAGCAGCCGGAGACAGATCAACCTAGCTTCAGGCACAAGGCATAACCCATTTAGATTTCTGATTTAGTGTTAGTAACTATTGGATCAAGGGTAAATCAACGTTTCCAGAGGATTTGGGACTGTAACAGCTAGGGGGAGATTTACCAAGGCTTTCTTTCTCTGTTTTCTTCTCATAATAAAGTAAACAGAAATTTATATACAATGATTACAATCACAGGAAGAATTTACATTTTGCTCCACATTTTTTGACCCAGGAATACATCAGAGTAAAGCAGTAACTTCTATATAGCAGGGATCAGGATGTACTTCAGAATGATGTAAATAGTACTGGTGCGAACCTATTTTATATATGCTTCTTGTTGAAGAAACCTACAAGTATAGGTTCTTCTAAGCTATGCAAACAAGATTTTTTCTCTATAAATCAGGAACTATTCTTGCCCATTTCAGGCAGAAACGTTTCTTGCTCCCATTGAACTGTGTTTATTTTACAGAGTTAAAGATGTCTTCTATTGAAGATAGTGAAGAATCTTCATTCAGAAAGGTCACAACCTTTATAGTCAACATGATGATTATTCCTATTATTCGTTTTATCTTTCTTTTGTTGCTCTCTTTGTAAGTGATCAAGTTTTCTGAAAAAATATTCGAAGTGACATTTTTACTTTGACCCCCAAAGGAAGATATCCTCAATGAGGGTTTCAGATTTATCTAAAGGAGGAAGTTGACACGTTTACTATCTTGCTTGGGGAGTAAGTTTGCGAGATTGAACCTCAAAGGAACTGAGGGGTCTGCTTAGGTGGTAATATTGCCGGTAGAGGGAAGTTGACTCTACCAATTAATAATATGGACAATAGTTTAGTGATTCCAAGTATGATGGCTCTTGGAGAATAATCATGTAATGACTTGGATCATCAACTCTGGTGGAAGTAAAGTTCAACAAAATCATTTTATGTAAAGACACACAAGAGAGATGTATGGACAAAAACAGGATGCTTTATTTTATTATTATTATTATTATTATTATTATTATTATTATTATTATTATTTTTTCAAATTACTTGTGCTATCCAAGAGTTGATCCAGGTGATCTGACAGAGACTATTAAAAATCAAACCACAATTTCCCATGAGAAAAGAGTAAATAAAACAAGAAATGTGAAGACGCTGCCAACAAACTACTTATAGTTTGTAGTGAACACACGTCCAGAAGGTTCATATCTCCAGGGGTAATAATTGTTGAATTGGTTTAACAAAGGTGAGCTTACTCAGTTTTCTGGAAGAGCCAGTTATGAGAAGAATATGTTAAGAACTTGAGAGCTTGAAGCGGAATACATGAAAATGGTCTACACTACAGCAATCGTTTCAGTTCACAAAATATCAAAGTACTTAAGATGCATTTATATAACTCACTCGTCGAGGCCAATAAAAGGCTCCCTAGAAAAACAATTAGCTGAAGGCAGAAAATGCAGGTAAAATACCTTCATTTCTTCCTTAAAAAATTCCAAGGCCATGCTTATGCCTGTAGATTGACTAAATCCCATAAAGATAAACTGCAGAGAACCCACAAATGAATCAGATATGTAAACTACTACGTACAAAATAAAAGAAAAGTAAATAATAAAAACTCACCGGTTACTGGTTAGTTTATGCTTTTGACTTGCAAATTATAGTTAATGAAACGGGGAGCAGATGTCTTGGTACAAGTATTAAATTAAACTCACTTCAGTTATCATTATGTTTATCAGCAGATTTATTGATATATTACTGTTTCTTTCAAAAAAGAATTTTCTGATATGTGAGTGAAAACCTGAACGCCCTTTTTAGAAGCCATCCACACGAGCATCTTTAAGTTCTCCAGGTCAAAATCTGAAATGCCTGAGCATATGCATCCAACCTAGACATATATTATTGTTGACATGTGTTGAATAGTGATAATATGTAGTCAGGTAACTTAAAACAGATATGGAACTGAAATAGGTCGTGCTGACAATTAATGGAACACTGCACAAGTTGCAGACTGACAGGTGATTAGTTTATGGAAAAAAAAGACAGCACGAGACAATTTTTCTCTTTAGGTTCACTGTTCGCATATTTGGCTATTTTGACCTGGGGAAATTGCATTACATGTGCAAAAACTTTTAAGTATATTGCTAAAGAAATAGTTATAACAATATGCCTTCGAAGGAGATACCGTGCCCACTAACTTGAGAATGTTAGCATGCTTCCAAAGCTGGCAAATTAATTCTAAACTTAACCTGATCATATGGTGGCTTATTAGATATTAATAAATATCCCAAACTGCTCAGTTCCATGCACTTAACCACAAAACCAGCATATTTGAACTGGAGCCCTAAGTTAACCTATTTGACATTAAATAGATATCACAGCTGAACTCCCAAGTGAACGCAAGAAAAGGATCACTATGACAGAAGTTCTATCTTATTTTCTTTCCCTTTTTTTGGCCTTCTCTTCTTTGTTTCCTACCAAGGGGAGTGGTCGAAAAGCATAATTTCCTTATCAACAAAATCAAGTCTCCAAATTTGGATACACGAGGCGATGTAAGCTAACGCAGATAAATTTCCCACAAAATCATTTTGTGCAGAATCTGAGCACTGTCCATATCGGAAATCTTGATTGGAAAATGACGAGAAACCATCTGAAAAGAAAACTTGGATAACGGTATGCATAATGACACCAATCTCAAATCTCGGAGAATAGGATGAGAAATGGAGCTCTTCTACTGAAACGGAAACTTCATTTTGTACATAGCATGACTAACAAATAAGTATTATAATCATTCTACTATAATACATACTTCTAACTTAGAACTACATTTATTGATTCAAACAATAAATCAGTCATTAGAAGTATATTTTTGCATTTTATGTATTGTTTTATTTATTACTTTAATAATTATATTGATTCACTCATAACTCAATTTTTTTCGAACGGAATTCTCTCGTAACCTGAATATCAAATTGCAACACTTTTGCAATCTGGCTGTCAATAACACTCTTGCAGTTACTCCATAATAAGCTACCTAGGGCTGAACACTCACGAGAATTTTGGATGCCTGTTGTGGTAAACCCAGGTGCCGCTGCAATGAGGCCTTGCACACAGATTTCCCCTTCACATCATCTGCATTATAGTTTTGTGGAAGAAACTTGTCAAGGGAAGGATCCCAGGTTGATTTATCAAATCCACAAGGAGCAATCAGCAATTTGTCCCTGCACCAAAGCTCAAATAAGAGTCCTATAGGATAAGGCATTGTCATTTCCCAATGGGATTTACACAAGAAAGTGGAAAAAAATCAAAAGTTAAATGATTAAGGGCCCGTTTGGCATCGCTTTTGAAAAGCCAAAAGAAGCTTTTGACACCTAAAAGTTGTTTTTGAACTTGTTTGGCTAATTTTATGAAAGTTATTCTAGTCCAATGTCTTCTAAAAACAATTCCGGAATAGGAAGCTCTTTTAAAAATTAGTTTCCAAATCAAAATTAAGATAACTTCATCCAAAAACTCTTCTACAAGAAGTAGAAGCAGAAGCAAAATCCATGCCAAACGGGTTCTAAGTAACTTTTATGTCATTACAGTACGTATATTCCTTCACTGGAAGGAGTTCATGAACAGACAGAGAAAGAGAGGCAGGGAGACTAATAAGATGATAGGTTGGCTTAACAATCCAATTTTCAGAATTCCATAAGAAGCAAACATACTTGTGAATAGTTAAGGTGGGTTCCAAGCCATGACCCAATCCACTAATAATATGGTCTTTCGATTGTATGGATGGCATTATTATGACTTTATTGGAGTATACAACTCCACCCTGAAAATTGATAGAAGATATGAACCGTGAAGCTTAATTGGTTATGATGTGGTGCAAGAAATAAATTAAATAAAACGCTTGAAGTAAGAAGGGAATCTAAATTTAGATAAAATAGTTAGTAATGCTTGATTTGTATATGTTAACATGCGTAGGTATTACATGTATGCACAAAATTATAATAATTGAACAAAATTTTGATTACTACACACTTTTTGAAACCCATTACTTGTTTGCTTCAGTTAAGATGTACAATACACGGAATTTACTACATCATACTCAATGAATAGTGCTACTTCTAATTAAAATTTTAAATTTCCTATTAAACTAGAACCACGAGAAAATTTTGGATTGGAGTTTTTCTCATACTCTTCAAATCAAATATATTTTACCAATACCTATATAATATGCTAAAATTTCCCCAACTCATATTTACTAATTATGTCCATGACAATGCTCCCAAATAGATGGGATTGAAGCTAAGACACAAGTACAAATGAACATATGTCAAGGATATACAGCGATCACTTGGGGTACAATTTAAGTTATTTTTGGCTAATAGATAAGAAAGTTATATATATAACTACATTTTAAAAATTTTATAATATATTCCAACAGGATCAACAATGTATCGTAATTCTATGTAATCACAAAGAAGTTCCACATGCACAGTGAAGTATATTAAATAGCTCCTTCCCAAAAATGAAAAAAATGCATAGTATTCAATGCCAGCTATAAACACCTACCTTAATGGAAATGCATATAATTAAGGACTTCATCTTAAGGTAAGGAAGAAAGTATGTACCTTTAAAATGTTGACATGGTGAGCTTTCTTGTTATCCTGCAGGCGATCGAGACGGTATAGTCTTGAAGGATCAAGTCCACATAAGGCTAGCTTTTCAGGTTGCTCAAGACACTAACAGAATTAAAGCCTCCGTGAGATGACAATATGCGTCTAATATGTGTTTTTATTCACACAAACACACATTAAAGGGAAAAACTAGCAAAATTTAAGATTGTGATCCCAAAAAACAGCAATAAAATATGATGCTTGCCTGGGAATCAAAGCCCTGGCAGGTCAACAATATCCTAGTGCCTTCAAGTCCCTGCAAATTAAAACAGATTATCAAGTCAAATGACAAAAGGCAACTTTTATAATCAACAAGTAACTGTTATAATCAAAGACAGAGCCTTATACTAGTAAAGAACCCCCAGGAATGGACTTGTATAAATAAAAGCCCACTGTTTCTGTAATAGAAATATCCAATTTTATAATAAAACTGGGAGATTAAGCCCATGATTGAGTAGAACAACATTTGAAATCTGCTCCAAGGTAGTGGTCCTTAGGAAATAGCTAACATGATGACATAGCTAAGAATTTCCACAATCAAGTTTTACTTGTGGGAAAAGAAAAAAGATTAACATATCATGAATCAGAAAGCCTCCTATTTTCCAATGCATGGTGTTAAAACTTAAAAGAGCCTGAACAGTTAAACATCGCACCTGATTGACAAAAATATCCCAGAAGAGAGGCCCAATAATAGATGTTTGCCAATTATGTATATGAAGAACATCAGGTTGTTTTCCTGATTTAACTATATAGTCCAGTGAGGCACGTGAGAAATAGGTGAATCTGACACATCAACATTAAATGACGTATTACAAATCTATTCCAGCGGTCAAAAAGAAAAACAGTAGCATGCATATAGTTCTAAACAACAAAAATTCTACTAAATAGCACAAATAATGAATCCACAAACCAAAAAACCTGCAACCAGAAGAGGCATACCGAGCCCAGTTAATACATGGATTGCAACAGCATCCACTATAATTGACATTACACCCACCCACTCACCCTTCAGGTAGGAAACTCTCTTTCAGGTTATTTATTCCCATCCTCAATCTAAGAAGAGCATTAACAACCATCCAATCTTGAGAAATGTTTTAGTAATTATGTACATGGAGATATTATTACATCTTCTCTACACGGTTGCACACTCCCTAGTCCCCTACTTGCAAGGATTCCCCCTTTTCTGCTCTCTTAATATTTCGCTCTCAGACCTCCTAATTTCTCTTGCTAATTTAAGCTAATAATTATATTCTTAATTGTATTTATTCTGGTTTATTTGGGGCTTCCATTTTGACCCTTGTTCTTCGAACGAGAGTATCATTTAGGACCAGAATTGAAGGTAAAAGTGAACTGAGTATTAAATAATTTAATTGAAGTGATAGTTTGTAACTGAGTATGATTGTAAGCATCTGATATATTCTTGTTTTCTATTACAACGTCCATCATTTATTTCTATTCCGGATATGCTTCTTCAATATTAAACAACCATGTTACGAATAAACCTGTAGAAAAAAGTCTTTTTCCTCTCAAACTAGCTTCCATAGAACTAAAACAATAACATGTTTCCATGTTTTGATATAAATGATTCATGTTCTGTGATTTTTTACTTGACCTGTATAATACAATTTTCAACCTTCAGCAGCTGAATTCTTCTTTTTCTTAAAATAATATTTACAGTTCACTACTACCAGAAGTTGTGCGTTCTGCCCTCCACAGTCACAACCCCCACCCAGAAAAGGCCAATTCTAAAATCCTGGCTTCATCTTGCTTGTTGGGTCGGTCAATGATACTCATAAGTACTGATACTGGATGATTGTTGGGTCAGCCAATGATTCTCATAAGAACTGATACTGGAACTGGCACCAGAATCCACAATTATCAACTTCATAGGTTTATGGTTCAGGTAGGAGTGGGTGAAAGAACCGTCAAAATTAGGTCAGCTTAAACCAAAAGGGAAAAGTTGTAGTCCCACCTTTGGGTTGCATACAACAAAACCAACCATGCTATAAGGCTTACATGCAGAATTCCTTTGTTAGTGCAGCCAAAGTAATATCAAACAATAAGTCCCTAGAAGGTTAGTTTGGGATATTTTACAGTATGGGGAAAAAAATTTAACACTGCATTTTCGAACACTTTAATCACATTTTATGTCTAATAGATATTACCATATTGAACTGCAAACCACATGACAGGCATCAAGGATAATATGAGATATTTGCAACTATTTCCTCAAAGTATGTACGATGGACTTGACCAAGTAAATATCAAAGAAGAATTTGGAAAAGAATATTGCATACCTTTCGAAGTCATTTGAGTAACCATACACTCTCTCTTGGCTGAAAAATGCCGAATAATACACAGGTTGTATAAAAGTAACTCCAATGCCATAGACAACCCTGTGTACCAAGAATTAAAACCAATTTAGTTTAGATATACAAACCGAGAGAAGCACTGCAGAAGAAATAAACATCTATCATATATTCAAAATGTAATGAGTTGTATGCGTCAATTTAGGCTTAAATTTAATATTTACATATACAACAGATGTATATATAGTAGGTGCATAAGTCTAAAATTATTTCCTGATTAGATAGGATTATTTCCAAATGAGAAATATCCTCTGTATGTATATATGTGTGTAACCCGTTTATGAATTAATGTGATATAAGTTATTCTTCCAAATCAAACAACACAAAAGAACAAATTTAATCTAACAATAAATAAATAAAGCCACTGCAATCAAACAATAGAGAATAATATGCTGACTCACCCAGTCCAGACCTTATTTTCATGCAATTGACCATTAAAGTATGAGTAAAATTGTGCTTCGACTTCTCGGAACCCTTGAACTTCATCTAGATTTAATTCTGCATACCTGGAATATAGTTAATCTACCATAGGAATCAACAATTGTATGGTTCATTCGGTCATTGAATGGTTTAAAAAGTAAAGTGGACTGGAACTTGCATAACAATATAAAAACTGAAAATTATAACAATGAGCTATGCATTTTCCAATTCACGTAATATAACCAAATACCATCACATTAATGCTATCTAGCACTAGTGATGCTAGAACACCAATCTAAGTGGCCACATTTGATAGGTCCAATTAAATTGATCATTTGACTTTGCATTTAAATGGATCTATCATTAAATGCCATGTAGTTGAGACTTAGACCGATGTTAAACTAAACACAAATGGGACTGAATGGCATTACTCAATAACATAAATATTTATTTGCAGATACTGTGAAGTCATATATCACCATTTATTTTGCCAAATAAAGAGAAATCCAAAGAAAGGACGCATATTACAAAGAAAGGCTGCTCACATATATAATTATGAAAATCTGTAAATTAAAACTAAAAAGTAAAATGTAATGCTTCCTTACAAACGGATATTTTAAGCAAGTCACAATCACCAACACAAGCAGACCTGCTAAAAAGATTAAAGAACACAAATGAAGGGTGATTGTTAATAGATCACTACGTTTACAGTCCTATATTCGGGTGTTATATGCTTATGTTCTCCAATAGTTATCTATTATTAGAGATTCCCACTCCTGATACATCATTACAATTTCGATGACTTTATTTCTGATTTTATTTGTTTTTTAGTAAGATATGCTTGTGTAGATAGTAGAAAACAATGCATTGTTTTGAATTTATTGATCAATTGCATCAAAACCATCATATTTGGTTTCATCTTTGAATTGATCGATTTTGCCCATTTGTCTTTCGACTCCAAGTTCATGGTCACGTGAATTTCTCACACTATTCATATTCATAAAGCAACATATAAATCGGACGTAGTTATTTTGTATGAGAAAAATTTCTTCAAGTGGTTTAACTACCTTCAAGGATGTGAATTAGACAACTCCAGTATCTTAGGTGATAGTAACCTTTTCAATGAATGATCACTTCTAAACATATCCATGATGAAGGATTTTTTAGGGTATAGAAGTTGTTAGCTACTTAGCTACATCTACTCATATTTATACGACAACAGTCGACTAGACTCTTACACTACCAATGGTTATCATCTTCAGACTTCCTACAACGGTCAGCAATATAATCAAGAAAGTAATTGAGCAATCTAAGCCTCGGTGTACTTGCAAACAGACACGAGATTAAAGGGAAAGGGAAAGGGAAACTGAAAACTATATAAGATAGGTGACCGATAAAACAGTTATTAGTTTCATGCACCCATTACCACAACATTTGTAAGAAAATACTCCAATTGTCACAACATTTGTACAAAAAATAATTTGCAATTGTAACATTGAATAGTTCATGATTACTTGGGCAAAATAACCTCAACAAGATTTCCCTTCTTCTGCAAGGCACGAGATATGCCTGTCACGTATGATGCCAAAAATCCAATAGAGACCACTGGTTCCATTTCAGTACAGATGTGGACTATGTGAAAGCCCTTCCTGAAGAATAAAGCAACTTCTAGTAAACTTTAAGTTTTAGGGCAACAGAATTTTAAGTTTTAGTAATATGGGAAGAATAAAGCAACTTCTAGTAGATCAAGATACATCATCTGGGCATTGAAGCAAAACAGTTGGAAAAAGAAGCCTACATCTAAAAATAAAGTAAAAAGGAATGATAAGGGTGGGTTGAAGTATAGCGTCTCTAAAACCTTACAGATAGGATTAAAACATTTCTGCAATATTGTTACAATTCAAAATATGTAGTCTGATATATCAATGGTTTTAGGCTGACTAAGGTAAGACTTCATCAAGTGCACTGAAAAGTCTAGCTCCTAGCAGTATCGACATATTCACAGAAAACGTACATATGGTATATTATCTCCTAAAAGGACACTTCTCTATCATATATTCTGCAGAAAAAGACAGATCAAAAGATTTTCCCTTGGCAGTTTTTCTGTTTACTTATAGTCCACTAGTGTTCAGAAAAAAGGAGGCTATATCAAGCCCATAATCGAATATTGAAATTATGAAATTTGTTATTAAATTTAAGTCAATGTTTTACAAATTTGAAGATCAATATTTATAATTGAACATTACACTAGAAGTAGTTACAATAAGCATGGAAAACATTACTTTTTTCCTTTCACAGAGAAGTGGCGCAGCTTTGCCAGAAGTTCAGCATCTTTTTTGTAAATTGTGTCATAGAAGTCATCAGCCACACCACCTCTTGAATCCATTAATAACTTTCTAAAATCAGATGCCTCCCTACCACCAATTATGCCAGTGAGAACCATCGAATCTATCCTAAGCAGCAACTCGGAGCTGATTGCGAGCTTGTCTGGTCATATTGAGAATGCAGTAATTGTAGCCATTAGACTTATTTGCATAAGGGAATTGATGAGCATGTAATGCTAGGACTAAAACAGGTGAAACGAAATGAAGAAGTGCTATAGGAACTTGTATGATAGAAGATCTTATGCAATATTATAAGAGAGTATTCCATTTAGTTTCCAATTTTAAAACTTATTCTAGGAAACATAATTATGATTTGATATATAGTATTTTTCTACTTCAATTTGAGCTAGTTTAAACCATATATAAAGGGGGCTTATGTGAAGTATTTCAGACAAGCTTTGATATATGAATAAATATTAATATTCTCTCCCTCTTCTTCACTCCTTTCCCTCTCCTTTCTCTTCTTCTCTTCCCTTTCCCTTCTCCTATAATTCTCCTATTGAATCTTGCGTCACCAACACTCATGGTTTTGCTTCGTTGATATATTTGAAATTAAATGGAATACCAACGTACTTTTAAAATCTTAAGAAAATATAAGTTGCCCAAACTCATATTTGTTAGTAATTATTTTCTAATTTCTCGTGATATTAATGCAAGAGCCACATTACTTTAATGGAACCTAATGGAAGATACAAATTTGATATGAAACATTTACAAAAAAGTATGAGCACCCCTTGTTCCTTTGATTTTGTGTAATACTTCTAGGTCCACTACGAGGGAGCTTCACAAAATAAAGAACTGGAATGAAAACAATGTCTCCAGATATGGCCATACCATGTCTAAGACTAAGAATATCCAGAATCTATTATGGTAATATAAACTCAAAACACTGTCACCTCTTCTGGTGTCACCCTGCTGCTTTGCCTCCAGTTGCTCTATTTTATTAACTAATGACTGCCTTTCATTCTTCACTCTGCCAAGCTCTTCAATTGCCATTAGGCGTTGTTTGTTCAAGTACAGAATATCTGAATTAGATACACATTACACATATCACATCATCACAAATCAAGACAGCTTTGCATAATGCACAGTATAATTAATCACAAAAATAGGCCGTTACTAACTTTGCTGGGCTTCCTTAAATAGTTGCCAAATGTCAGTCTGTTTCTCTTCTTTGTTATTGATAGACTGCAACTGCTTCTTCAAAAGAAACAAAAGAGGAATTTGCCAAAGAACACAGAAATAATAAGTGGTAAATAGTGGAGAGGAAGCTTACCTGATGCACCTCCATGTAATCGCGGCTTCCCAACCCAGATTGCAGAAGACACTAACTGTTTAGTGATTTTTCTATATAAAATGCAGAACTAAAAACTCTATATACAGAGAGAAGATGCTTACTCCCTCTCAAAAGAACCTGTGGATAAGCCGTTGCTCTCCCCATTCTTCCTGAAATTGATAATTTTAACTCAAACGCCAAATCTACACTGAATTTTCTAGATACTGAAACAACGTTGCGGGAGGACATTATAAAAACATCAACAAAACTTTTTCGACGAATCAAAACAAGTTAACACCAACTTCTTATCACAAGAATTTTTAAATTTCGAGTCGAGGTGAAGAGTAGTACCCAAAGCAACAAAGGGGGCGATGTCGATCTTGTTTTTGGTTTATTGAAATGAATTGGGGAAGATGGAGAACATTTGGGATCGAAGCAATTACGAGCAACTTCATTTTTTCCGTAATTATTATTGCCAATCAATCTAGAGGCGAGGTCGCAAAATATGCATTATATTGCAGAAGATGATGAGGTGTCTGTCTGTGTCACGGGTATGCTCGAGAGGCCTTGAAGTTTCACTTTTTAGATACCAAGTCCACCTTTATATTGTTAGAAGATGCCACGTGTTCCAATGTTTCAAGCGCACCTCAATTGAGGTTAATTATGTAAAATATTAGATAATCTATTTGGTACAAATAAATCCTATATTGTTTTCTTGGGTTTTCACGTAGTGGAAATTACACAAAATCATGCTTTTCCAAATCACTTTTCAAACACCAGATTTGAGATTTCATTTTTCAAAAATCAGATATTTCATATTTAAATATTATAAATTAATATTTTAATAATATTATATATTAATTTATATATACACCCCACCCCCTATTTACCCATCTAAACCCTAAAATTAATTCACAAACCAAAAACATTCACCATCGTCAACTGTCGACCCGTCGTCGCTACAGCAACCCACAAGATGGTGGTTGAAATGAGGTGCCGCTGTAGCAACTCACAATATGGTGGTTGCGCTGAGGTGTGGTCACGATGATGGTGGCAGATCTAGTGGTTGCGTTGATAGCGATGATGGTGGTCACGTTGATGGCATCGGATCTGGTTGTTGGAGCGGTGATGATGGCGAATCAGGTTTGTTGTTGTTGGAAATAGTAGTTGTGGTGGTGGCTGAAAATGGTGATGGTAGTGATGGCGACGACGGCGACGACTGTGAGATTACGATGGTTGTGGAGTGTTGGTTGTGTTGGGTAGCAAATCTGGTGGTCGCGGTAAGGTGTGTCTAAAAATGGTAGCGACGCCGACGACTGTGAGGTGATGGTGGTTTGTGGAGTGTTGGTTATTTTGGATTTGATTTGTGGTTAGCGATGGGGTGACGTGGTGGTGGTGACGGCGGTGGCGACGATTGTCACCAATTATTTGGTCAACTGTGACCATTAAATTGGTTAATTTGTTACTAATAAAACAATACGTGACTAATGAAAAAATAATTTGTGACCATGAAATTATATGTGACTTAAAAAATTATTAATTTGTGATCGATAATTTAATAATTTGTGACTGACTAATAAGTTGTCTTATAATATTTGTAATTTGTGACCCGTGACCTGTGACTTATTAATTTTTTGATTTGTGACCTATGAAGATTTTAACATGTGACCATAAAATAATTTGTGACTTGTAAATTTTCTAATTTGTGACCAATTAATTTGATAAAATGTGACCAATAAATAAGTTGTGATTCATAAGTTGTATACATGACCATGAATTGTATAATTGTGATTTTAATATATTTAATTAATAAAATATATTTAATAAATTAATAAATACTTGATTTTTGCAATTTTTAGACTTAAGGCTTGAAAATTGATTTGATGATACTTAAAATCTAATCCATGAATTCTCCCCTTTGCTGTTTGTACATAGCAAAAACTCTACTTCACTATCCTTGTTCGGTATAAATTTTTTTAGAATAAATTTTGTAAAAAGTAATTTTTAAAGAACACGATTAAAAAGTAGATATTAAAAGTTATAGATCCATGTGCAAGAATCCGTAATTTAAAATGAGGTTGGGAAAAAAATAAATTTTAAAAGATATGTACCAAATGGGGGCTAAATATACCCTACACATTTTATTTATTTATTTGTTTTTACGTAGGAACCCTCAATCGCTATCCGTGAGTGTACACTGGGTAAATCTCGCTCCATGTGCAGTAGCCCGCAAACCACACAGGAGAAATAAACCACACTAGGTAAACCGGTGCAACTGGCTCAACTGAGGAAGAGTCGGCAGAGGATTTTAACTCGTGACCTTCGATTTTCGCGTTCACCCGCTCTATCAACTCGGCCACTCCCGAAGGGGTACCCTACTTTTTAATTTTAAGACATGCTTGGTGAGGATAAAATAAGTTTTTTAGTAGATTGTTGTTAAAAAAAAATTGAAATGTGTTTTTAAAAAGTTGTAAGTCTTATGAAGTATGTAAATAAAATTAATTGTTAACCTACTTGGTCAATAATATTTACCTTTTCTTTTAGAGCAATCTGTCCCCAATATTTACTTTTTGTAAAATAAAACACAAAGGAAACCCATTGTTCACCTCAAGAAATGGATAGTATTTACAATTTTCTCTCTCAACTTCGATAAGCTTTCCATCTTTTAGGGATTTTTGCATTTTTTAGAAAGAGATTGATATTTTGATGTTCTTTCATTTGGAAATGTTTGGCGATCAAAAATATTCTTTCAGTACAAGAAAATATGTTCTTTCAATCTATACATTTTTTGTCATTTCGCAAGTTGGCATTCTTTCATAGTGCATCAACATTAAGGGGGATTTGTTAGAGTTCGCACCCAAGTTTCTTGTCAATGTCCAATGCCATTTGTTAATAACGTATTATCCATGTAAAACTTAATTATAGTATCAATACAGCTTACCATTTTTATCAAATCACACCAGCATCCCCTAATGTTTTAGACAATTACATATATACCCTCCTCTTTGAAACTATCTATGACTCTTTTTCATTATTTTAATTTAGTTAAGAACATTATTTTTGGTTCAAAGAGTTTTTTTTTTTATTATTATTTCATCCAAATAAGCGTTTTGATTAAAAATGACAATTTTAATATAAAAAAAAAATGAACAAATTTTGATTCAAAATTGTAGCGGAAAAAGAATACAAATAAATCTGAACTTTAATCCTCATTCAATGTCGACTTTATAAGAAAAGGGTCAATAAATAAAGGAAATGAATGTTCAGCAAACCAACTAACCAGAAACACGAATTAAGAAGAATAAAAAGAAATGTTGAATAATAATTTCATTCATTCAATTCACTCTACTATATGAAGATTCAATCACAAATATATATACAACAAATTCTAACAACTCTATACAAGTGTCAAGAAACTATTGGCACACTAATCATACACAACTAACAATAATAGAATTGGAATCTACTCCTCTCCAATATGTGCGTCTGTTCCCTGTAGTGCATTTTCTAATGCATCTTCTAGGCTCTTCTCGATTGTTCCTGCTTGCAATCTTCAGCTTGTGACCAAGTGTAACTCTAAATTTCAATAGCCCCCCCTCAAGGTGGGGAGTGGATGTCTTCTACTCCCATCTTGATCAAATGAGAATAGAAACACATTAGATGTGATAGGCTTAGTTAGTATGTTAGCTATTTGCTTACCAGTCCTAACATGCTTCGTAACAATACTTCATTCATGTAGCTTTTCACGCACCAAATGGCAATCTAACTCAATGTGCTTCATCCTTTCATGAAATATCGATTAGCAGCTATGTGTAAAGCTGCTCGATTATCACAGAACAATTCTGTCGACTGTGAGTGAGGCACCTGCAGATCATCAAGCACGTATTTCAACCATGTTAATTCACAGCAAATAACAGGCATAGCCATGTACTCTGCTTCTGCCGAAGACCTTGAAACTATGCTTTGTTTCTTTGACTTCCAAGATACTGAAGATGAACCAATGAACACACAATACACATTTACTGTTCTTCTAGAATTTGGACACCCTCCAATCTGAATCATTGTATGCCTTAACTTGTAAATTAGAAGATGAAGGAAACAATGGTCTTTGGCCTGGTGATCTTTTGACATACCTAAGCACCTTATGTGCAGCATTCATATGTGGTACTCGAGGTGCCTGCATATATCGGCTCAACAAATTCACTGAATAGGATATATTAGGCCTGGTAATCTCTAAGTAAAGCAGCCTCCCTACCAACCTTCTGTATGATGCTGGATCAGCAAGAATCTCTCCATCATCTTTGGACATTTTCGTGTTTTGATCAAGTGGTATTTTGGTTGGAGTGACCCCAATGGTTCCTATGTCTGCTAAGATGTCTAATGAATACTTTCTCTGGCAAATTTGAATTCCCTCTGCTGATCGAGCCACCTTTATTCCAAGAAAATACTTCAAGTTTCCCAAATCTTTAATTTTGAACTTATCATCAAGTGTACCTTAAGTGAGTTGATAACCCTCTCATCATTTCCAGCCATTATTATGTCATCTACATAAACTAATATGGCTGTAAAAGAGTCACCTGAGCTCTTTGTGAACATGCTATATCAGCCTTAGATTGGTGGAATCCCTGATTGATGACGAAGGCTAAGAATTGTGAGTACCATTGTCTATACACCTGCCTTAAACCATACAAACTTTTATTAAGTTTTGCACACTTTTGAGCCCTCATCAACACAATAACCAGGAGGCATCTTCATATAGACCTCTTCCTCCAAGTCCCCATGTAAAAATACATTATTTATATCAAACTGATGTAAGTACCAATCCCTTGCTGCTGCCACTGCAAGCAATGTCCTCACTGTCACTAATTTTGTCACAGGTGAAAATGTCTCATGATAGTCAACTCCCTCCAGTTGAGTGTATCCTTTTGCCACCAACATTGCTTTATACCTTTCAACTGTTCCATTATCGTTGAACTTCAATTTATAATCCCATCTACATCCTATATGTTCCTTTCCAGATGGCAAATCTGTCACAGTCCAGGTCTGGTTTAATTCAAGGGCCTTTATCTCAGCCTGCATTGCTTTACACCACATAGGATTTTTGATAGCTTCTTGGTAAGTAGAATGTTCTGATTGTGCTAGTATAGACGAGGCAAGGGCTTTGTGTTTATTAGATATTCTGTGATGTGAAAGTGTTGCACATATAGGAAACGGTTTACCTGAAGCTGCAATATCTTTCTTCTTGTTGGACTCTTGAGAATGAATGAGCGATGATGCTTGTTGGCAAATGAAATCTTGCAGGTAGGTTGGTGCCCTTCTACTTCTATCAAATCTTCTTGGTATATGTGGAGCCTCCATAATATTAGGTGAGGAATCAGATCCAACAGAGGGTTAATTGGTTTCAAAGGACTCTATGTTTTGGCTAGGATCTTGTTCTGGCTCAGTCTGTGACTGGAAATTGGGGTCATCGGGATAATCTAAGTTGATATTGCTAGGCTGAGGATACGCTAAGTCTACAGGACTAGGTGTTTATAAGAGAGATTTGACACATGATCATTAGCCTTAGCACTAGATTCCTTGCAAGGAAATATGTGCTCATGGAAAATCACATTTCTTGATAGGAAAACTTTGTTAGTTTCCAATTCTATCAACTTGTAACCTTTGGTCCCAAAAGGATATCCCAAGAACACACATCTCTTTGCCCTTGAATCAAACTTGTGTCTGTTGTGTACTGATGTTGCAGCAAAGGCAAAGCAACCAAACATCCTAAAGCTGGAATAACATGGCTTAATTTTGAAAAGAACCTCAAAGGGTGTTTTGTTATTAAGTATGGGAGTAGGTGTCCTATTTATAAGAAAGGCTGCTATAAGGACACAGTCATTCCAATATAGCATATGCAGTCCACTTTGAAATCTTAATGCCCTAGCAACATTTAAAACGTGTTGATGTTTTCTTTCAACAATGGCATTCTATTGGGGAGTCTCCACACATGTTGTCTGATGTATTATTCCATTTTCAGAATAAAATTGTTTTAAGTTAAACACCTCTCCATTATCTGTTTTGATGACTTTGATTTTGGAATGAAATTGTGTTTCAATCATGGTATAAAAATTTTGCAAAATTATTGAGGCGTCAGACTTTAATTTCAACAAGTAAATCTAAGTGCACTGGTTGCGATCATCGACAACGGTGAGAACATATTTTGATCCATCATAAGCAAGATTAGTACAATGCCCCCACAGATCACAATGGATCAAATCAAAGTAATTCTCAGACATGCTCTGACTAATACTGAAATGTAACCTATGTAACTTTGTTAAGGGACAGATAGAACAAGGGATCCTTGTGTCTTTTGCTCCAAAGTCATGGTGATAAGTGTAACCTAGAATATGAGGGGTGACCTAATCTAAATTGCCACAGATCAAAACCTTCTTTATTGGAAATGCTAGAGGTGGACAGAACAGCTTTGTTAGCAAGCCTTGGTAAGTCATGGATTAGGCTAGTAAAAGGCACTTCTCCTTGCACCAGCTGATACAATCCCTACCTCACTTCACCCAGACCAATCGTTCTCCAAGTTGAAAGGTTTTGCACATAACATGAATTAGAAGTAAATATGAAACGACATTTTGATGTTTGAGCAAGCTTTTTGGCAAAGACAAGATTAAAGGAAAAAGATGGTACACACAAAACATCATGAAGTACTAAGTTATTTGTAAGTTTAACACTTCCTACATGAGTAGCCATGGCCATATCCCCATTACACTCTTAGGTAGAGTCACAGATTGAGATATTTTGGATTTAATGATTGCGAGGAATGAAGCTGAGCAGACCATATGGTCTGTAGCCCCTGTATCCACGACCCAAGGTGTAGTTAAGTTAGGCTCAACCTTTGTGTTGTAAGCTGACAAACACATATAAGTACCAGAAGTTTTGGATGTATCAATGTGCTTTAGGGTGAATGCATGGGATTCACTGGTTTGTGGTTTCAGCAATGCCATCAGTTGTGCATATTGCTCTTGAGATAAACTGACTTGATTTCTATCACTAATATGCTCCTGTGTAGGTTCCAAATGAGTAGCATTATGATTTTCAAAAATGACATTTGCATGTGTTCTTCCATGCAGCTTGTGAACTGGTGGATATCCTTAAATTTTGCAACAATTATCTATGTTATGTCCTGGCATCCAGCAATGAGTATAGGCTGGTTTATCCTTATTTGCCTTAAAGCACATATCCAATGAATGCCCAGACATCTTGCAAAAGGTACAATAGTATTTCTTCTGAGGTCCCAGATTACCTTTCTTCCCTACACTGCTTGACACAGCGCCATTTGTTCAGTGGCAGGCATATCAACATAGATATCTCTCATCTTCTCTTCCTGCTGGATTATGGAATACACTTCATTCAAATTGGAAAAAGGCTTTATCAATAATATGTGTGCCTTGAGACCTTTGTAAATATCATTTAGCCCCATAAGGAACTTCATTACCCAATCTCTTTTTTGACTCTCAACCATTGTCCTCAATCCTCCACAAGTACAATTGGGAATGGATTCATAATTCATGAGCTCATCAAGTAGTGTTTTAAGCTTCGAAAAATAAGTACTCACTGTGTCTTGACCCTGCTTTAGTGCTGCAATGCCTTGCTTGACTTCATATATTCTAGGGGCATTTTGTTGGGCCAAACGCTACCCCAACTCCATCTACAGTTGGTGTGTTCTTTCAGCATAGAGAGTGTTTGCATTAATGTCTATTGACATGATGTTTTGCATCCAAGTGCTAACAATATCATTGCAACGAAGCCAATGTTCCATTAAAGGGTTATCTACACTGGTTGGCTCACATATGCTGCCATCAATGAAGCTCAGTTTGTTCTTAATCCGAAGAGCTCTTTTCATAGACCTTGCACAAGAGTGGTAATTGGTAGAGTCTAGCATCTGAGTTACCAACAATGCTCCCGAGTTTTCATTAGCTCCAATGAAGTATGGACTGCTAGGGAGAGATGGATTCGCATTGATTTGCATTTGGATTTGTGTTTTGGTTTTGAGATGGTGTTTGATTTTGGTTTTGATTTGTATTAGAATCGACACTATTGCCTTCATTCTGAACCATCGTGGCTCTGATACCCTATAAAAAAATGGACAATAAATAAAGGGAAGGGAATGATCAATTTGCTGAACAACCAGCTAACAAGAAACACGACTTAAGAAGAAGAAAAGGAAATGTTGAATAATAATTTCATTCATTCAATTCACTCTACTATATGAAGATTCAATCACAAATATATATACAACAAATTCTAACTACTCTATACAAGTGTCAAGAAACTATTGGCACACTAATCATACACAACTAACAATAACAGAATTGGAATTTACTCTTATCTAGCATGTGCGTCTGTTCCCTATAGTGCATTTTCTGCTGATGCATCTTCTAGGCTCTTCTTGATTGTTCCTGCTTGCAATCTTCAACTTGTGACCAAGTGTAACTCTGAATTTCAATAAACTTTGTTTCATTTTAAGCTCAATGGTAAGGTATTCAATTTTCTCAACTTCTTCTAGTATAAATATTTCGAAGTATAAAAAAAATAACTCTCTAATTAAACCACAGGAAAAAATTTAGAACGAAAAGGAAAGAAAATATGACAGTTTAAATATAATATAACATATATGGGTAAAATAGGAAGTATATATTTATATTTGAGTTAATATCTTCTCACAAGGAGCATGATACACAGTAACTAGCTCTACTTTTCGATTTTTTTTTTTTTGTTTCGAAACTTTGTCTAAACGATTCCTTGATTGAGTCACTCCCACGAAAGCGTTTGGGATGTAACAAGATTGTTCTCAAGTCCATCACTAGAGTCACTCGAATAATGGTGATCAAATATCATAAAAAATTAATCTGAACTCGCGTGATACCAATTATTTTCAGATAAGATAATTATCCTAACATTAGCATAGAAGATAAGTGTTGTATCATGATATTCGAGAATACAGATGGGGATCGTTCTTGTGGAAATTCATTAGGTTTAGACAAAGAAGGTGAGAGTAAACAAGATTCAAAATCAATTGAGAATGAAAGCGTGTGTATTGCTGACAAATTTTGTGAAGCTGAAAGAAACAGCTACAGAACCCACTTTTAAGCATAGCCAAACATCTAATAATCAAGTGAGCCCAAGCTTCAAGTAGTTTGGTTCAATTTTCAGTCCCAAATAGAAAGCAGCAACTAGACTATCCCTTAGAAAAAGACTTCTCGTTACAAGTTACTACTAGAATTCAGTTATACAAAAAGATTACAGATCAAGCAACATAATAAATTATAGAAAATATACAAGCCAGAATCAGACATCATGGGCGAGAAAGAAAGAGACCCTTGTATCTGGCCTTAACATTTTGATCGTCGATAAGGGAAGTAGGAAGTTTGCCTTGTTAAAAGGCAAACTTAAACTCGGGAAGACTAAATTCTTCACGACTCCTTAACAGCAAAATCTGCAGTTGTCTGTTCTGACATTACGAGACTTTTCTGTAGGTTTTTTCAACTGTTGAAGACGATTAGTAACTTCTCTAGTTCCATTAACTTTGCGTACAATGCTGCGACTTTTGGTAGTTGTAGGAGTGCTATTGCCTTCTTTGCAAACGCCTATGCTGTGACGAGGTGCTCGAGCACAAATTATTTCTTCTGGCGTTGATTTGATTACATCACCACAGCTCTTCTCCGTGATAGATTTGGTGATTTAGCACGAGTCACTGGCAGCTGCCATTCAACCGAAACTAAGTAACTGAATTGTATACTGCAAGCATAGAAGAAAGACAGTATTGTAACAGCAGTAGTAGTTGTGGTAGCAGCAACAGCAGCATTACTGCATGACAAGTCCTTGCCGGTTAGAATTGATGGTTTTGAACAGGTAACTGGCGGCATTCAACTGAATTGATATAACAATGCAAAGCATTTCAAAAGTTGGAGTAAGAGCAGATGTCGTGAAAGGAGTAGTATTCCATGATAAAAGACTGTTATTCATTCCAATTTCTCCCTTAGGGCTTGCTTGGGAGTTTTTTTTCACCAGTTTTGGGTGGCGAGGTGTTGGAAAAATTGGTTTTTTGCTGGTTTTTTTGGGCACCTGTTTTGGATGGTTTAAAAACCACCCAAAA
>CAIGRH010073159.1:0-10169 GCA_903798295.1 Fraxinus nigra
TTTTTTTTTTATATTTACGTTATTATATAGCCAACTATACTATGATACGTGCATTACATTGCGTCTTACTAGTATTTTTATAAATTAGATCATCATCAATTAAAATAATCGTTCTGATCTTTACACTTTAATTTCATGATATTTAATACCCATTAGTCCAAAATTAACTTTAATGGATCGCTTTATTGACTAATTTTTAAACAATAGCACCACACATTTTAATATATTACACGTATGATCTCATATGTTGAAATTTTTCAACAGTTCCATCACACAATCCTTTATTTTTCTTCAAAAGAAAAACAAATTTATTTTGGGCTGGGGTCGGTCTGGCTCGATGTCCTATTCTTTTGTCTGCGTTGTACTAACAAAATATATAGATCTATAAACGTTTGACCTATTTTACACTACCAAGGTCATCAAATATAGGGGTAGCGCTTAAGGTTTTGGCCAAAAGAGGGAATTGTTACACGGAAAATAAGTTGCACAATGTTTAGGTCACACACGCGCACTCTAATAATTATTCTCTCAAAAAACATAACGTTCATTTCCTCTTCTACTCAAAAAAAAACGCCGCTGTGTTCAGACGCCGCCAAACCTCCCTCCCTCCTCTCCCACACACACCAATCCGCTGGTAAAACCTTCTCTCTCACCTTTTTTTGCATGAATTATGAATATTTCTTGATGGGTTTTTCCTCCAGAAGCTCATAATTTCAAGTTGTTCTTTTTTGCAGAGTTTTAGCTATGAATTCCAATTATGCATTTTTACCATCTTTCTTGAATTTGAGATTTTTTTTGCATGCAAATTTGAAGGAATACTGAATGTCTTGAAATGCATGATTCTGGAGCAGCTTCGCTCTCGTTCGCTCACACGCACGCAGTACAAAATCCAACTGCGAAATTTGAGAATGATCTTTTTTTTTTTGTTATTATTGAATGTAGCATGAATGTTGTACTGGGGACTTAATTATGTATTCTTGGTTTATTTGATTTAAGATATGCGGATATGATTGTTCGTATTTTGGGTTTTGTTACTGAAGTCATAATTGATCATCTAAGCAGTTGAAGGATCATTTTTCATTTTTTTTCGGGTTTTTTTTTTAAAAAAATATTTAATTATGTTTTATTTTGATACTAGGAGTTTATTTAAACATTCAAAATTATTAACTACAACATAAGCCTTTTTCCTAATAAATTTGTGGTACACTATATGAAATTTTTGGTGACTCCATTATTATATTCAGAGGGTGTTTGGTAGATATTAAAATCAGGTTAAAATTGAAAATATAGCCGTTATTGTTGACTTTATTAGATGGGTGGGACCCAATAACAGCCATATTTTCAATTTTAATTGAATTTTAAGTCGTACCAAACAGGCCCTCAGACTAAAGCCAATGAAAGCCGAAATAAATCAAATTTTACAATTATACTAAAGAATTTTCGTTTATGTTTTCTTGTGAACATTCCATCTCTAAGTCTACTCAAGACACGACTCAAACATCTAAGTTGTCGATTTTTCTTAATTTATTTTCAATTTGTGCCATCTCCTTTGGTGTCCAGTTTAGCTGACTATATATGAAGTTGTTCTATGTAGTTTTACTTCAACCACATTTTTCGATGGTCAAACTTTTGAGTTTTACAAGTGAAGATAGCACATTAGAGGAATTAGGTCTGGTTTGGTACAAATTCAATAAAACTCATTTTTTCTTAAACTCAGCCCCCGTTTGACCCCAATTAATTTATAATACATTTTTCTCTCTATTCTTTTTAACCACACATTCTCCAATAAAATAATATCACATAAATCAAAAAACTTTTCATTCTTTTTCAACCACACATTCTCTAAAAAAATACTATTTCAAAAATTATAACATCAAATAATGGGGGCCAAACGGGACCTTATTTTCAACCACACATTCTTTCAATAAAATAATTTTGCATGCAAACCCATAACTTTTTCCTATTTTTTAACCGCACATTATCCAAAATATCACTTTCCACAAAATCTATTTTAAAAAAATCTACATCAAACAGACTCTTAATCAAATGCGTTTTTTCTGTAATTTGGGAATGGATTTTTGAAATTCTAGCTGAATTGGACTAAATCAGGCATTGATTATGTAGATTAAACAGATTATAATGATTCTTCCTCAGATGTTACAATTTGTGCACAATGTTGTGTGATTAATCTTTATCTTATCATTATTGATTCTGATGATTAATAATGGTTCTTCCTTGGATGTTACGATATGTGCACATCTTTATCTCATCATGATTGCTAGCTTCCACACTATATAACTTCGGTCCTCATGATTGTCTTTTTTATTTTGAACAGAGGTACAAAAGGACTCTGTATCCATGTAGATCATCAAAGATAATGTTATTATCTTCACATATTTATTTATGAATGGCACAAGTTTCCTCAAGAGACCAACTATCAAATGGGAAATATATATATAAGGAAAAGAGTGAAGATCCAAAGGGTATGGAAAATGTCTCTGTTGATGTAATTGAATATGCATGTGGCAATGACAAAGGAGTTGTTGCGAAAGAGGATCCAGATGCAACTGAATATTCAAGCTCGTTCACCAACACAACTTCTGGAAATGGGAATAGTTCTGAATTGAGTGATGCCGAAGTTGAATCGCANAGAGACCAACTATCAAATGGGAAATATATATATAAGGAAAAGAGTGAAGATCCAAAGGGTATGGAAAATGTCTCTGTTGATGTAATTGAATATGCATGTGGCAATGACAAAGGAGTTGTTGCGAAAGAGGATCCAGATGCAACTGAATATTCAAGCTCGTTCACCAACACAACTTCTGGAAATGGGAATAGTTCTGAAATGAGTGATGCCGAAGTTGAATCGCAGTTTTTTGGCGACAATGATGTGATGCCTCCATATGATGCATTTAACGGTATATTTCCAATGAGGTGCGGGTTTGTTCCTGTTATTTATTATTTCTTCTAGTTTAAAGATTTTCCATGAGCACTTTTATGTATTTTGCTTTATTTTTGAGTAGTTAGATTAAACTTTCTAATTATTGAAAGATAATGATACATCAGAAATGATCTCCATGTGGTTTGAGCTTAACTGGATGGATCTCTCCATTCGCTTGTTCCTTTTAATTATTTCCGAATTTTGAGTTTGTCTGACGTCTAGCATAGATATATTATTTTGTATTCGTCTACTAGAGTTGGAATATTTAGCTTGTATTGGTTATAAATGCTGAAATACAGGGTGGCTCTCTCTAGCTTTTATGTGCATACCAGTTTAGGACTAGTCGTGTCCAGTCACTAATCAAATATATCACTAAAGTCTAAAGATCAAACGAAGTAATTTGAAAAAGAGCCGGTTTTTCAGCAATCGAAAAATAATAAGGAATAAATTCTCAACTGATTTAATTTACTTCTTTCAGGAAGAAAAAATTGACTACTCACTGGAGAAACTTTATACGTCCTCTGATGTGGCGGTGCAAATGGACAGAATTAAAAATAAAGGAATTAGAGTCACAGGCATCAAAGTATGACAGGTGTATCGCAGCACGTGAACGAAAAAAACACATGTCAATAGATCAAGGAACAGTTGAAAAATCTGGCTCAAGGTCGTTACCATTTAAATCCCAAGATCATAGAAAAAGGCCAATGAAGAGAAGAAAACGGAAGAGAGTGGAAGATAAAACTGATATTGCATCATATATGTCAAATCATATTCTTTTTTCTGGTCATGGTATGACTTCTTTCTTTATACTTCTGGACAGTGTTGCACAAGATAACAAAAATGTTTTTATTTGTATTCATTCAATAATTCTATCTTGTACTATCCAATCTGACATAACAAACATTTTGTCTCTATATTTCTGTCATCGTTGTTGAAGAGAAATTACCCATTTGATGTGACATATTGCAGAAAATAAGTGGAATGATGTGGACGGAACTCCTATATGTGATGACTTTGGTATCCCAGGTATGACTAAATCCTAGATGGCTTAGTAATGTCTTTTTTTTTTTCCTTTTTTGTTGGTTTGGTTGTCTATACTACTTGCATGTTTGTGAAGCTTTTGTCCTTTTATTTTCATGAAGTATTCTTTGTAAGTGGTGAGAATGCATAATCTTAATTAGAGGACTGAATTTTGGATGTGAATTATCTCTAGCTAAGTCTAGAAGTTTGATGCTTTAACTAAAACGACTGATCTTTGGCTATGGAATTTTTTTCAATATGATGTCTGGTCAGCATTTCTAACATTTTGAGTCATATTATCCTTATCCTACTTAAGAATGAAGGGAAGGAGATTCTTTGGAAGTAATTAACCAATTTCTGGTCTGGTTGTCGCTTACTTTAGATTTCTATTTAATTTAGTCTTGTTATGTAATGGTTAGATTGGTCTGGATTTTTACAGCAAAGTTCTAGATGATGTGCTCTGTTTTGCTGGATACAAGAATATATACTCATCATGTTGCCTAATAGGTTTTAGTTCAAGTGCGGTTTGATTTTTGCAAGGAAATTGCTATCAATGTAAAATGTTCTCTCTTTTAGGGCGTGTTTGATATGCCATTATTTTCCATGGAAAATGGAAAATAAATTCCAACTTCAACTTTTGCCTTGTTTGATACACTTTATTTTCCATGGAGTTTTTTTCCACATTTGAGTCACATGCTTACCAACTCCTTGGTTTTGTGCCAGAATTCATTTTTCAGCTTTTTTTTAAGCAATTGGAAAAAATTCTGGATACAAGCTATAAACATTTATCACTTTTATTGATAATTTTTATGAAAAACAAAGTCAAACGAATAGTATTCAGTATGATAATTTTTTCTAAAATTTTTAAAAATTTTTTTTTTGGCAAGTGAAACAAATTCTAGACCCAATGGTAAACGAAATTATCACTTTAATGGACAATTTCCACGAAAAACAAAGCCAAACGGACACCAAACTTTCAACATTTTTCAAGTGAAAAATTACATCAATCAAACACAATTAATTATAATTCCTGGTAAAACAATTTCTAGGCAATTCAATTCTCTAGAATTCATTTTCTTTCCACCAATTTTCCACCTTTGCAATCAAACAGACCCTTAGTTTAAATTCCCAACTTCTCAAGCAGAGTTAGTTCAAAAAGAAGCATGGACGATGTCCTGTTATATATATATATACACCAAAAAAAAACACACGCACACACAATTTTTAAAGTTTTGAACCCATTTGGACGATACCTATAAGATACTGAACATTGTTAGTATTTTCTTTCTAATATTCTTCAATTCCATGCCTTTTTGATATTCATAGACTCACCTGATTTGTAAATTTGCTCATTACCGACTCAATTATAAATTATCCCAAACTGCCATATATAATCAATATTCTTGAACTAGTATAAGAGTAACCCCTTTCTTTTTATATGATCAATATACAATAATTTTATATGAAATGTACAAGAAGAAATATATTATTCACATCCTCACATCAGAATTTATTTCCCTTTTACTTCCATGGCTCTTCTGAAAGTTAGGTTTCAAGTATTGTTTTCTCATATCACTAGAAAAGTGGAATTTAATTTTCTTGGCGCAAAATGAAGCTGTGTGACTTTGTGACATGTCTAATAAGCAATTTGTTGTTTAACCACACAATAATTTGAACCACAAAACATAGCTGATTTATTAACCATAGTGTAGAATATTTGTTTGAACTTTATAAACATTTTTCTATCACGTAGAATTCTTATAACGCTTATTTTATCCAACTTGCTCTAATTCTATGCATATCATCTTCTTTAATTCCTCGTCAATAGTCTGATAAGAATCCACTGGAAGAAAATAGGAACAAAGAACTGTTATTGAATTCTGAATGCAATTACACAGAAATACAAAGCAGGAAAACATAAACTAGACTCTCTTTTACTCAACTATTGCCTGCCTATTCTTCCCCTCTCACTTCTATTTATAACCTCTCCTTAACTGATGATGTTACACCGTTTGCCCCTGCAACAGAATGTGGTTACTCTTTCCTGCCAGTTCGTTCTCCACTCTTCCCGACTCTCCTGGAATAGTTGAACTGGATGGGACGTCTATCATAGTTAAACCAAGATATCTAAAACTATCACTGTATTGAACAGATTAATCATCTACAATGACTTGCGTTTATTCTTATTCCTACCATGATTGGAGAAAATTAATGTACAAAATGCCATTTTTCCATGTTACTCGTGACATTTCTAGCTATGTTGCTTTTAAAACTTCACAATATGTCAGTGGTTCTCCATTGATTAATAAGCAAAAGTATGAGATCATGGAGTCTTTAAACACACAGCTTTCACGGGCATGGAAATTATTTAGCATTTCCAATTGGCATGAATCTAGGAAGCACTCTTAAAAAATCAAATGCTCCGATCTAGTTGTACGAAAATCTTTCATCATTCTTCTTTTGAACAAGTGATTTGAAATTATTTGATTGTCATTTTAAACTTTCAAGTTAAATAGAAGACTAATATGATGCAATATTGTACATGCTTTGAAGGTAACATCCGTCTAACATCTTGTAATTTGTCGGTTTTCCTTTATATTTCACATATACGATAAGGGTGTATTAGGACTTCATTACTTTTATTGATGATTATTTCTTCAACTATCTTGATCTTGTAAATGTATCATTTTCTTTCTGTTGCTTTGATGAAAACACTTTGCTTGTGATGCGGGATGAGTATAGCTTCTCTTTTATCGGTGTTAACAGATCAGAATAACAGTGGCTATGATGAGTCTGGATTTCATGATGATTGTTCATTTCTTGAAGAAAAGGACAATGACCTCGAGCATATCCTTCACAAGATTGGTTTAGTGCAGACTCGGGTTCAAAAAATGAAGGCTCGACTTGATTCTACGATGGTGAAAAATGCCGCAAAATTTTCTTCGTCTGAAAACTTGAGCCAGCTTGCGGCATATGATGCTCAAACGAGCTCTATCCGTAGCCCTACATTCTCTGCTTGCAATGGAGAGACAGTTTCAGTTGGAGGTCTGGATATGCCAACTCAGCACTTGTCATACTTTGATCTAGGGGACTTTATTATGCCTGACGCAGTGTCAAGCTACGGAGAGGCTATTCCAGTTCCTGATATAATTGAAAGTACAGTTGGCTTATTGTCATCAGTTGATGTCACCCAGCATCAGGCACAAGTCGGTGATTCTTCTGAAAGAGTAAGACTCCATCCTCTGTTTATTAGTATATTTGAATGGTACTCTGTTACATAATATAACCATATCCACCCACCCCAACCTCTTGCTGGCTTCTTGTGCTAGTATGTCGTGGGTGGTTGTAACTTCAATAGGTTAACTATGCCCTTTCTTGTGCCCCGAGTCTTATTTTTAATAAGATCACCTTGAATAGTAGTTAGTCATTAAGCCCCTGTTTGTTATCTATTTTCTCAAACATTGTTTGCTACAGTAAACAATTTCCACCATATATTCACTCAATAAAATATTCTACACATAAACTAATAAAATTACTTTACTTTTCAACTGCACATTCTCCAAAAAATACTATTCAAAACTCTGTTTCTTCTTCCAAAATGGGAGGCAAACATGCCCTAAATTGCTTCTCAACAAGGATGTTGCCAAAAAAAAAAAAATAATTAATAATAATAATAAAATAAATGAGGTAATTAAACCTAGAAAAGTGTATTGTCCCATTACACCCCGTAAAAGTACAATTTGGGATCCACAGCCTAAATGTCAGAATAAGCACAATTTCTTCTCTTGAGATTTTTCCCCCGTGCAGAGAAACAGTATACTTTTCCATGAAGATACAGTTATGTCCAAGTTACCTGTTTGTGTTAAGACTTTCTATTTTGGACACTAAGTTTCTGACTGGTTTCTACAGATTGTGGATAACATACTACATAATGAGGGGGTTGAAGTGGAGGGGCCACCTTCCGAAAATAATCATGGTGAATCTGCAGAGAAGTCTCAAGATGGTGAAAATAGTGAAAAAGAAGACAGCAATAACGCAGCCCTTCCCGAATTAGATACTGATGCAGGAGGAGAAACTTCTGTGTCTCAAGAACAATCAATTCTGAAGTCACGCTTAGCTTCAGAGATACATTTTCCTAAAAATAAAAGAAAGCGGGGAGAGCGTAAAGCTGGAACTGGTAATTGGAGTCGACAACGAACAAGTGAACCTGATAGCCAATGACTTTGATGGCGTGACGTCTTCCAGTGTTGTTTGAGAAAATGGCAGCTCGGGTTTCCATAGTGTTCAGTTGTTTGATAACCACCTCGATAATAGTCGAATTCTGTAGTTTGTGAACAGATCACTTAGCATCTGATCTATGAATCTGACAATCAGGGACTGTAACTTTGAGGTTGTGTTATTGTATGTTATATTTACTGCTAGGTGTCTCTGTATAAACTTTCTGGTCGAAATTCTGAATAGCTAGTCTTGTTCTTGGACTCATCGTTTTCTGCAATGTACTTGTCACTGCCATCCTCTCTTCTTCCTTGGGACTCAGAACCCCGAGAGCTAATTGGGGTCCTGAGGAAATGTGGGGTAGGGGCGTGGAACGCACTAGCACAGTTCAGTTCGTGTCATTTTCTCTCATTCTTAGCTCTAGTAATAGTCAATTGACTTCACCCGATAGGTTAATCTTTTGAGCTATTTCAACTGGTTATGTAAACCTCTTGGCATGGAACTTCACTTCTCAAGTGGTGTTACTATTTCTGCTGTAAATCTATTTTTAAACTTGTATTTCTTCAGTCGTCTTGTTTTAAGTTTGTTCATGAATTATTTAATAGGATTCTCTTCTCCATTGTGCCTCTGGATGATCATAAGCTGAGAATTGGCATAACTGTGTAATTTTTGAGGTTTGACTGGCGTATTTATTTCAACCTATATTTGAGCGTTCAAACTCATTTTTTAAATCCGAAACCAATTTACAACATAGCTTACACTCCGTAATTGGTGATGATGTTGAATCCATCGCCACCTAATTGGTATTGATTAATATTTATGATAATATAAAAAGAAGAGTTCATGAAAAAGTAGGACCGAAGTCTCAAAACAATTTTTTGGAGGGTCGGTTTTCAAAGAATTTTTTGTCTATTTGAGTGGAAACAACGTTTAGGCCCAATTCCATTTCGGGCCCTGAAAACTTATTTTTTTCGTTATTTTGGATATTTTTCAATTTTAATTAGATTAAAATTACGATTTTAATTCTTTTTATAGATTATTTTTGTCTCTAATTCTTATCATTATCTAGAGTTTGTCGTTATTGGAAATTAGTTATTATCCAGATTTTCCTTATTGCTTTAAATATGAATTGTAAGCCTCATGGTAATTAGTTGAATTTGAATTAATAAAAAGTCTTGAGATCTTTCTCAAATTATTCTTTCTTTTTCGATATTTGATATTTCAAAACAACAAGTTTTGAGTTTTATTAGATCTTGTTCTTTTGTACAAGCTTTTGCTACGATACATGACATTATTCTTAATCTTCTATTCATTCATGAGTATTATTTGATACGAGGAAGTAATAACATCAACGCTAAAGAGCAGTAGCTCGAGTCAGGAAACTCTGATTTAACATTAAAATGTAACAACAATTTTGTAAACACTAGTTAACGTACATTACACGTTATTATGAACTGTTTTATAAGTAGTGTAAAAGTAATATTTTGAATATACATTGATGTTAATTAATTTAGAATTAATATCATGAAATATATACGGGGAAATGAATATTAAATCATTTATTTAATTTTCAATTAAGTAAAATTGGATGATAATTGACATACATGGACATGAATAATAAAATGCATTCTTGAAATTCTAATTAATTTATAATTAAAATTAATAACACTTAAATGCATAAATAAAGATAAATGTTAATTGAATGAATGTAAATGTTAATTAACTGAGAATAAATAATAAGAAATTCATACGTTAATGAAACCACATTGGTGAAATGAATATATCAAATGTACATGTACGTCGATGGTAACTAAATAGTTAAATAAATTAAATATATATCGAGCTTATGTTTGGTACACATTAAAATTTTTATTTTCATTCTTCTATTCATTTTCAACCACACATTCTTCAATAAAATAATATTTTTCATCACATCAATAATTTTTCCTTCCCTTTCAACCACACATTCTTCATCAATCTACAATTCCAA
>CAIGRH010073162.1:0-13088 GCA_903798295.1 Fraxinus nigra
TGTTCTGCAGGAACGTCATTGAACATGCATTTGGTGTGTGGAAGCAAAGATGAAAAATCCTCGATCGTATCCCAGCTATTCGTTTCACACTCAAGTTGTCGTTGTTGTCGTAACGATGAGTATTCATAATTTTCTACGTTGTTCTGGAGTGGTGGACGAGCCGTTAAGACTTTTAATGACTTTTTGAGATTTAAAAAGTTTAGGGATATTCAATGTAGGTTTTTAGAGACTCTATAAAAGTATTGGTGTATTCAATTAAGACTTTTATAAACTTTTAAAAAGTATCTAAAAGTCACGGTTTATTCAATTAAAACTTTTTAGAAATCTCTATAAGTTTTAGGGTATTTAAATTTTTATGACTTTTAGAAACTTTTATAAAAATCTCCATGGTACTAACTTTTAAGCAAAAAGTACTAAAATAAAATCTCAAAAATTGTCTCTCATTAATCACAAAATTTTGGGACTTTCACATAAAACAAAAAATAAATTAATATGTATTTTTTTCAATACATTAATATCAGATTAACGTACAACTATTATCATCTTATCCAGTTTTTTTTTTTTTTTTTTAAATCTCAACAAGGAAAACAAGCAAATATTCTAGAGTAAAAGATGATAAACTTTCATTGACATTTGACAAGACAAAACCCAGTACACAAGGTAAATATACTTGGACAAGACAATGAAAAAAAGCTTTTGAAAATCATGTCGTTTGATGAATTTTTTTTGAAAATATGTGTTCGAGCCATATTATTCTAAAAGAATGTATTTTAGAATAGTAGATCGATGGAGAATAAGTGATTGAAAAAGAAAGAAAAGTTATTGATGTGATGAAAAATATTATTTTATTGAAGAATATGTGGTTGAAAATGAGTAGAAGAACGAGAATGAAAATTTTAGTGTGTACCAAACATAGGCTAAATTTTGTAAAAATTATTTTTTTGAAAGATGTATTGTTAAAAAATAGAAAAATACTATTGTCAAAGTATAAAATTATTTTATTGAAAAAATATGTGATTAAAGAGAAGTTTGAAAGAAAAATAAATTTTAAAAAATTTGTACCAAACCAGGGCAAAGCCGTAAAGTAAAATTTTGAAATAATCAAAAGTAAAAGTGAAAAAAAGAAAAACCGTAAAGTAAAGTGTCATAACTCCAAAACACAAACATGAAATTACAATTATACCCACCTTCCATCCATTCTCTTCCACCATTATTTATGGCAAGCCCTTTAACCAGAAATAATAAATGCTATATAAATTTCAAACAATTGAAGGAAATTCACAACTTAGATTTCAAAAAATCACAAGCAAGATTTAACCTTTTTAATGAACAGATAAAGACCCATAAATTAACAATAAATTAGGAAATAAAAGACTTTCTGACCAAAAAGCCCTCAAAGGAACCAAATTACAGAAATAGATACTGGGATTCTTCAAGAATTTGCCAAATCTAGGCAGATTGTGATACTGTAAGTATAGTAACTCTTGTAGGCATAGAATTGTATATAACAAGAAAAGTGGAAAGTGGGTCCCATGGTGAAACCCAATAAAAGCAAGGCCCGGGCTTAATGTGGCAACGATGAGTCGGGAAAAGAGTCATACACTGTGTACAATAGCCATGCAAAAGCTTGCCGTTTCAGTGCCATTTGGTGCCATATAAATTACGCCTCTCTGTATTCTTTTCCCCTCTCTCTTTCACCTTATTTGGCAACCCCCTTTCTTTTCCCTTTTTAGTCAAAACCCTCTGAAAACTGCTCCCTCTGTATCCTTTTTTAAACATGCATGCGTAGATAAACTGTTGAGCGAGAGAGATTGAAGAGGAGTTACTCTTTTGGGATTTTGAATCTGTTATTTTTGTGGGTTTTTGGAGAGAAAAAATGGGTCGTGGAAAGATCGAGATAAAGAAGATTGAGAACTCGAATAGCAGGCAAGTTACATTCTCCAAGAGGCGTCAAGGTCTGCTGAAGAAGGCCTATGAACTGTCTGTTCTTTGTGAAGCGGATGTTGCCGTCATTATTTTTTCCAGCACTGGGAGGCTTTTTGAGTTCTCCAGTTCAAAGTAATTGCCCTTTTCTTACGGTTTTTTCAATTTTTCTTTTTTCGGTATATGTTTTTTAATTTTAATTTCATTGGGGTTTCTATTGATGACTTTAATGGATTCTTGTTTGTTTTATTAATTAATTCTGATGTGGATTTGGTAATCCTCAACATTGCATGTAGATTTTCGATTGTTAAGATTGTGGATTTTGTTAGATTTTTAGGAATTCAGCTTTGTTTAATTAATTTATCAAATTTTATTTTTAAAAGAATTAAAAAATGGATTCTCTTTTCAGTGCATGTGCTTTATAATCAATTCTTTTGAGTGTTGATTCATTGAAGTTAATTTTGAATTAAAGAATTAATCTTATTTTTTAAAAGAATATTTCTTTTGAGTTTGAATTTGTGAATCTTGAATATTGGAACTAGAAATTAGTCAATTTGAGGTTAGAAAAAGCAGAGAGGTAATGAATTAGAGACGAAGAAGGCCAAAAATGCCAAAGTTTTTGTTGCTACATGAATAAATGAATTGAATTTAATTACTTAAGAATTAAACAATTTAATTTCTTTAAGATCTTGATGTTTTTCCCTAATATATATGTGTTTATGATGCAGCATGCAGACCATACTTTCAAGATACAGCAAGAGTATGGGCTCTTCACAGGTTTCTACACCGGAAATGAAGCCGGAGGTATGTTTCTCTCAATTTGCCTAATTTTTGCCTATCTTGGCCTGCTCCCTTCCCCACTGTTTTGCTACCTTTCTTTCTCTCTCAGTGCAAACCCGATGATATTAAAGCCTACAGTATCTTTGCTACACGCACGTTTGTGCTAACACAATCCACTTGTAAATTTATATGTCCTTCAAATATGTAATTAGATAAGACAGACTAACTAGGCAAATTCAACCTTTTGAATCTGTAGTTCCAATTAGTTACAGAAGCTACATATCTTTGAAGGTAATAATTGGACGAATTTGAGAAGAGATAGTTTGCAAGGTTATCATGCTGACCTCTATGCATTGTACCAGTAACTTTATTAACATAGTGTATAGCTTAGTTAATGTAATTGGTTTTTGGTCCATCTTTGTTGAGTGGTTTTCATACAATTTATCAAATGAGTTGAATTTTCTCTGTAATTTTTCTTTTAAGTTTTACCAGAAGCAGGACTCAAAGGAAATGGATGTTCTCCAAGAGGAGATAGAAAAGCTGCAAATGAAGCATTTGTAAGATTTCCTTTCCTTATCTCAATGTCAGTCACTCATAGCATGTTCTGTTGGGAGGATTAGATAGCATGGAATATAACTACAAAAAAGAAGTTAAAGTCTTGTTAAGTGCTATCCAATACTCGTACCAAACATGCACTATATGTTTGGGAAATCTGAATTTCATTATATCTATTGCCTGTGTTGTTAGGCGATTGTTAGGTAAAGATCTTACTGACGTAGGCTTACGAGAATTGGGAGAGCTAGAACAGCAACTAAATGAAGGGCTCTTAAGCATAAAGGAGAGAAAGGTTAGGCATTTATCGTTTTCTTTTTTCACTTGTATTAGCTTTCACCAAGCAAATTCTTCTATTCTGTATTTAGTCAGCAATATATGTCTTGAGTTCTGAAGATATTTTGGCTCCATAACAGAGTGTTCTACATTTTCAGGAACAAATATTGAAGGAGCAACTTGCACAATCAAGACTACAGGTAAAACCCAAGTCCATGATTTTCCTTTTTTTTTTCACTAGTGGATGAGAGTGAACTATAAATTAAGCATGCTATGAAATTCGTAGTGATGACAATTCCTCCTGCAAATTTAGACATCTTTTCCTTTGTGTAAGCAGTTTCTTTACCATGCAGGAACAACGAGCCATGCTGGAGAATGAGATTTTACGCAAACAGGCAAACCGAGTTTTTGTTTATGCAGATGAATAATTCCAATAGCTTGTTCTTTCGTTTATGAATTTTGCCTGAGACTATTACTTTGGCTCAACATTGAATGTAGGTTGAAGACCTTAGAGGCTGCTTTCCATCCACCAGCCCTAGTCAGCCACTTTCTAATGAGAACCACCCAGTGGATTCTGCCATCAGAGTAGGCTCTGTAAGTCCTGAAACAGTAAGGAATGTTGGACTTGTAGATGACGATTCAGACACCACCTTGCAATTGGGGTATTTTATTTCCCTTGAATCTGCCTCCCTTACCTCCCGTGCGAGTGCATCATTTTCTCTTATTTCATGTATCCTGAACATATGAATATATGTTGGAGGATATATGGCAGTCAATTTAATTGATGCCTTTCTTAGTATATCGTATATCTAACTTTGCACCCAGATTTTATGAATTTGTTTAATTTTATTTTCGAATCATTTTCTGTCTATTCCTTTTTTTTGGTATTCACATCTACTTTTTGTTGTTCAGGCCCCCGACTGGGGTGTGTCGAAAGAAGACAAGGATGCCCTGATGGAGAAACACAACTAATCAACCGAAAGACACAAACCAGCATACCGTTATCTTTCTTGTCACCTTTCATGTGCATTAGGACCAGTTTGAGAGATACTAATCCTAAGTACTTGGATGAAGTTATGTTGAAGCATCATTCATAAGTGTATTATCTTTTCGCGACTTCAAGATGATCGAAACACTGGTTTAGTTTTAGACAATGTAATTCACAGTTCTGGTTTTTGGAAGAAAAAGAATGTTACAGTAGTGCCTGAATGGTTTTCATAACTTGTGCTTGCTTTCTTCAACTGTGTCTGCATAAGAACCTTGGAGGAAACCCAGAGTTTTTCCCCAACAGTAGAAGATTAAAATAGACAGTTCGAATTTTGGAATGTTTTCTTTTCGTTATTGATATACAAGAATCTATTATCATATGTACAACGAATCATATAACTCTTACCTATGGCTCATGTCTCTTGATTCGAAAGTTTTCGAGCAATTGATTTCTGGTAGCTAAAAGTTGAGAAAACAAAAATTGTGTTTGCTTTTCGATTTCCTGCAGTGAATTCTCTAGCACAACCAATCTTCTCGTCAGTTCTTTGGCGGCATCCTTGCATCTTTCAGTAGATATTTCCGCTGCAAGATGCATGGCTTCATCGGCACCTGGTTTTTCATTAATCTCTGCGCAAAATCTTGAATTCAGGCAGTTTGTGTTGGAACCATCGAAGTTCCCTGCTGATTTTTTTGTTTCCATGCCCGATAATATCGCATCAAGCACCCAAAATTCAATGCTCTTCATTGCTGAGAAAGCTTGAAGAATGACAGATTCCTTCCCAAAACAAGATTTTTCTTCAATCCCAGATAATAACCATTCCACTTTAAAATCCCCCACAAGTTTGATACTACCGCATCTTGGTTGGTTTTGCAGCAGATTTTCCTTTGCAGAAGAAGGGGAGTTTTCAACCAGGCTCAAAGCATAGAAAAGGGAAATCTTAGCCTGTATCATATGGGAAATGGAAGACGTAATAGAATTCAACATGTCCATGGACTGTAAACTGTATTTGAAAAACATTTCTGAACCCATTTCAAGGACATGAATTCTTGTCCTTCCACAGGCTTCAACAAGATTTGGCTCGTATAATTCGCTATGTTGGATCGAAACCGTTTAAAGAAGCCGATAAGGCTCCGGGATTTAAGGTGTGATTTCTCAGCCTGGTGGGAGATTTGATTGAACGGCAAAGCCTTTGTGCCAAGAGTACTACCAACGCAAAGAAACAGAAATGAGAAAGTTAGTTTGGCTAAATATATCCGTTCGGTAGAGATTAAAATTCAATTAAAATTGAAAATATAGTCGTTATTGGATCTCACTTGTCTAATAAAAGTCAATAATAATGACTAATTTTTCAATTTTTATCTCTACCGAACGGACCAATTTTTGACCAAGAATAATTTTGTCAGTTTCCTTTCCTGATTTTTTAATGTAATTTCTGATTCTTTTTCTTTTAAATATTAATTATAAGCAAGTGGGACAACACGTGATTCATGAAAGTTTGAGGCAAAAGGAGTGGATTGGTTGGTGGTCAAACTGATTGGAAAGTAACAATCCAAGTTGATGCTTCGTTTGCGGATGGGGGTTTGATGAAGACTTTTGTCCGCGTGTTATAAAATGTAACATTCACAATTAATAATACATATCTAATACAGACAATTACAATTAATATATACTTTGTCACAAAGAGTTAGATTTAACAAATAACAGGTCACACATGGTCACAATGAACACATAATTAGTCATTAACAGATTATATTTATATTCACATATTTGCATCACAATTACTGTTAACACTAACACAATCACGTATATTCAAAATTAGTAAAGAGTAGGTCACAAATAGTTGCAGTTAAGCAACAAACTGTCGTATATAGTACAATTAAAAAAACATTAACTGATCACATATAATCATATAGAGTCATACTAAACACAAACATGGTCACAGAAAATAACATTTACGGATATCTGATTACAAATAATTAAAAATAACACATATTTGGTCACAAACATTCAATGTTATAATAGACTAGTCACATATAGTTAAAGTTGAGATATACATGGTCACAAACAATCACAATCAACACAAATCATGTCACAAATAATAACTTCTGACACAGTACTGATTACATGGAATAACAGCTCACACATGAATGGTCGCAAACATGCATTGGTAACTTAAACATGGTCACACACAACACATATAACACACTTAATAGGTCAAATTCAATAAACCACAACTCATGAATTCATACATTACTGAATGAATTTGAAATTTCATATCAATATCAAAATCTTAATTCAACAATCTATCAAGTCAAATAATCCAATAATATCATGTTTGTATATAAAACGAAAGAACTTGTAACTATAATTAATATTTTCATGTAACCAAAAAAAAATGTTAAAGCTATTTTAATTGCTTTGGTTGTTTCTTTATTTTCAATTTTCAATTTTTCATGTTTAAGTGGCACCATGTTGTTGCATCTCCTCCGACTATGACCAGATTTACTCATCTTCAACAATTCATAACTTGTAATCTCTCACATGTTGACTGCTTCCTATTTTCAATAGGGTGTCCAGAATTTCTCTTTTGATTAGGAACGTGTGACCACCGTACAATAAATAAGAGTACAAAACTCACATCCTTACTCACACATAGAAAATAGCAAGTCATAATTAGTTCATTACATATCACAAATAGTCATATCTAATAGAGGCTTGTTCATAAATTGTCAACAAAGCCGGTTACATAGAGTCACATTTCAATACAATAAAAAAGAGTCGAAAGACTTGGCAGCCACGTGTCGCTATCTTCCGTCATCGTAATTTTAAATTTTTTTTTTTCACCATCAACTTTCCCTGACGCACTTTCTCCAATTTTCCACTCAACCAACCATATCTCTTTACTCCCCAATTCCATTCCCAAACCCATATCGTAAGATGATTCTTCTTTTTCTTCTTCTATCTTTTGAATTTTTTTTTCTCACTACTACTCTAATTTTGTCAACCAATCTTGTTTTTGCAGGATTCGAAGTTTTGATTGAGAAAGAGATTGCTCAAAATAGTAATTGAAATAAGGTATTTTCGTACATAATGCCATTTTTTTGCTGTGAATTTGGGTGTGGTGGATATGTTTGTTATTTGTTTCATTGTTTCCATATCAATGCAATAAAACTTTTTGAAATTAACTACGTATTTTTGGATTTTTAGTTAATTTAATTGGTGGTTGTTGAAATTGAATTTTGCCGGCATGTTTGGACATTCTATGAATAAATTTAACAAGTGTAACGGTAAAACAGTGAGTAAAAGAGTTCTTTTTCACCTTTACTTCTTATTGTGTGTGGCATGGGTTTCTCAACTAACCGATGATTGCCTTTTGAGATAATTTTTGAGAGTAGGACGTATATATTCTATCTGTAAAATTTATCAATTGTTAGATAATGATCATCCATCTTCTATACGTTATTGTGTTATATGGCTTTAATAATGAGTTGTTGCTTGAATTTTAGTTGTATCTTTAGTTTTCAGATTTCATTTTATAAACTTGGGTTAAAGTTTGAGTGATAACTGTAATTTGTAATGAAGTTTTTGTGATTATAACAATAGATGGAATCAGGCCATTTACAATGCCTCTTATGTGTGTATAATATATATATTGTTTCCACACTCCCTCAAGCACGGAGACACGATTGTTAGTCATGGAATGCTATTCTTACATTCTAGTAATTATGTATTTTTCCAACCCCTTGCGACTAAATAAAAAAAGGATAATTATATTACCACAACTTTTACTTATTGCACCACATTATAATAACACCACAATTAAAACATGTTTACAATAAATAATGAAGAAAAAAACACAGTATTACTCATCATTTTTTTCTCGTCCTTTTCTACCCCATTCTTCCTGATTATTAGATTCCATAGCATAACCTCAAAATTCCTTCACAAATACTTCTCAGACAACCAACTATTAATTAAAAATACGTCTGATAATAATGAATCTAATAAAGCACTCACTTTACAAATCACCAGCTTGGCACTACAACCCCAAAGACTAAGTAATCGAAGATCTAATTAACCGGATTTTCTTTTCAAAAAATATATATTATTTTATAATTTTATATGTTTGGTATGTTTTATTTTAATTATTAAATGACATTTAGATTGATTAAAATAAGAAAAGATTTTTTTTACGCATAAGTCTCGCTTANTATAATTTTATATGTTTGGTATGTTTTATTTTAATTATTAAATGACATTTAGATTGATTAAAATAAGAAAAGATTTTTTTTACGCATAAGTCTCGCTTAGCCCAAAGATTGGCCACCACGCCTCGTCATGATTTATGCTTTTTTAGAACATTGTTTCAAACGATCACATTAAAGGAAGAGATGAGCATGAGCAAAGAATAAGATGGACTAGACGACATTTGATAAGATTAAAGAAGATATATGCTTCACAAATATATATTATTTTATTTAAACATATATCAAAAATATTCTCAAAATGTAAAATGTGTGTCACATCAATTAGTTTGTTTTGCATGGTGACTTAGAAAAAAAAATAAAGAAAGAAAGTGAGTTATAAATTATTTAAATGGTATCAAATTTGATTTTCAACAATAAACTTCAATAAGCCCACATGCCACAAGTGCTATCTACTTGAATACTGCTATTCGTAGTGAGTGACTACAGTAATCGCCCTATATAACATCTTATGTGTCATGATTTTAATAATTAAAAAGAAATAATCAAATGAATTGCCATATTAATAAATAATAATAAACATTCACAAGTAGGATATTACGTAGGGTGATTAATGTAGTCATCAACTTCGAATAGCATTACTGTATTTACTTATTCATCACTCATTTTTATCTATTTATAAATTTGACTGATAATTTCTTTTCAAAAGGCGGCTTGAAAAGGCACAAACAAGAAAACCAACTTTCATTTACGGGTCAAATTTGGATTCAAATCTTGAAAATAATACTACAATTTCAAGAAGCCACCTAGAAACAAGCAACTCTATTTTTTTAATGACAATACAAGTAAAATTATGTTTAAAATCCTCTAGTTGATTCTTACAGGATTGCATAGAAGAATACGACCACGTAATGAAATAATAAAATAAAAAGCCATCCAAAAGTAAGATCACGCCAATTAAATAATGGTGAGAAAGACAGCATCGTATATCCAAAAGCATAGTTCCAAGCAAGGACGCGCTCATTGTACAGTATTCTCATTAGGTGGTCTTCATCCCCACTCACAACAATCATTCAGTACCGGATGGGCAAATTGACAAATTTTCTCTCGTCTTCCTTCTTCAATCGTAATCGCGTTCAATCTTTTTCGGTCCAATGTATCATCGATGTATACAACATGGACTCGACTACTCATGTCTTGACACTTCGAATAAATCGATATGTATGCGGGCCCATGAAGCGCAAGACTTGGAGTTATATGCCTTGACAAAAGAAAATCACGCGTTCAAATTTACACTTATCTTGTGAAACGCCGGGGAACTCGAGGTGTTGGTACCACAACATCACGACCAGATTTTAGCAACTGGATTCGGTCCGGTATCATTTTATCGAAGAGCCTGTTATCCGGATTCTCGGCATAGCAGACATAGTAACAACTCACACATGCCTGAGGTAGTGCCATTGCAATCCTAGTCTACAAGCACATTATAAATACAATTATATTAATCAACCAACCACCAAAAGATATAAAATATATCCAAGTTGATCACATGATTTGAATGTATTATTGAGATGTAAAAAATATTAATTTAATCTTTAGGTACCAACCATTAGGTAACCGATGAAGGCGGCTAGGGCAGAGAGGGTGGCTGTGTAGCGGTGGTGCACGGTGGCTGTCCAAGCAGCCACCACAATTGTACAGATTGAGCCACTGCAAACTCCGGTGAGAAAGCAAATGGCACTTGTAATATCAGAATCAACAATTCCTTCCATTTCTCTCTTGAGAAAAAGCTCCCATGTATCTTGTGATGCCTTCACAAAACCTTTTCCATATGCAGCAATCTGCAAAAAAATTGTGCGTCATATATTTCCATCTTATGGTCGAGAATGTTTTAGCACGAAAAGACAAGTCAATTCATTTTTCGACGCCCTTCTGCCTGGTGTTACTGGCAGAGCTTTGAGCATATCTAATCTTAGTACAACACAAATTGAGAATTGCAAAGAACACAGTTAGAATTCTATTTAGATGACTAAATAAGATTATACCTGAACATAGGCCCAACCATTGCCTCGTTTGAAAATCGATTCCATGACACTGAGGCAGCAATGTGCACAAGAAAACATGAATTCATCTTCTCCCTCAATCAAATTCAGGCCGCGTGCCACAATTCTCAGGGTTTCAATTGTAGGCACAAAAAGGGAACCAAGGCAAGCACTTCCAAGATTGTTAGATAACGCTCGTTGGAAGCAAAATTTAGTACTCGATTGCATTCCTCTTAGGTAATACAGAGCAATCACCCTACTCACAGTTAAATTAGCCACATTCCTCATTACTTCAGCAGTCCAAGCCAAGCTCAATAACAATGCAAATATAATCGCTGGAGGAACATAAAAATTCAATGATCCCATAACAGCTAAAATCCAAAATGACATCCACAAAAATCCAGCACCAAGCATTAAATAAGTGGGGTGATTTAAACCAGGAAATTTCGACACTGGTTCAAGAGCTTTGATGAAAATCTTGGAGCAAAAACTAGTTCTTTGTGTAACCCAACAAGCATACAATCCATTACCAATGGCGAATGTGATAAACATAGCTCCAACGCCACTCGTAGCAGGCCTTTGGAAGCAAATTAAAAGGATACCGGCCGACAAAGTTAGGACAAAAGAACTCCAGACTATGAAATGAACCATGAATTTAGGCCATAATCTCACTGCCTTTTGCCAAAGAAATGCTAATGTAATGCTAAGAAAAGAGGCAGCCTCAACCTGTGGCAGAAAATACTTCAACAACTCTTTCTCTTCTCTTTGAGCCCTCCCTTCTTCTATAATGCCTTGCACCCCCTTAAATATAAGAAACCCCACTAGCCCAATTGCCATAACCATATGCACGAGGAACACAAACAAAGAAATCTTGTTTGTGTATGATCTTGAATTCAGTGTTACAACTGATTGCTGGTCAAAAAACACAATATCCCACAAATTATTTTCCATCAAAACTGAAGAAAAACACACAAAATAAATTAAATTTGTTGAATGTTGAAACTTACTTGAGGGGTAGGCGTAGAGCGTACTTGAGGGGTAGGTGTAGAACGAGGCACAGGCTGCTGCACAGGAGGAGGAGAAACAGAAGGAGAAGGGCGAGGCGGAGGGTGCCGCAAAGGAGAAGGAGAGGCAACTCTTGTTGAATTTTCTACGACGAGTCTTAAAGGGTTTGTAGCACTCAATCTTTGCATTCTTGACATATGAAATTCTGTTGGGGGATGAATTTGAACTGCTTGTTCGTGAATATTCATCCCTCCTTTCTCCAAATCCTTTGATTCTTCATCATATTCTTCTTCTTCCACTGTTTCTTCTGCACTTTTTCTAGGTACTACCTGCACAAAACCACACCAATGAAAGAACATTCAAGAACAAATACAGGAAGAATTCAGCAGTGGTCGTGGATGGTTGATGACATACGGGTTCCAAGGCAACCATTGGTGGCGGCGCGTGTAGCTAACGGGAGGTTTGGATTCCGGTGGACGTTAGATTTTGTTTACGTGTTGGCTGATGCAATTACACTCGAACAAACTATTCTTCTTATTTTCAATTTTTTCACGAACAAATCCGTGGTATGTATATATCCTGACAACGCTCGGTTAGATGGTGTGGCGTATACGTTCCGACCTGGTTGCCTAGGTGCAGGGTCCACCCTCGTTCTTTACCTGCACGATTCACACGTGGTGAAATTATGCGAGATTCCGGATGAGGAATATGAAGTTCTATTTGTTGTGATTGGAGGATTAAATTGTTGAAATGTCAAAAACTCATTATTTCTGATGCCAAGATAAATATTTCTGACTAGTTCATAAACGGTAAATTTCACCGGGGTCCCCAACCTTTGTCAAAAGTTGCATCTAGGTCTCCGACCTATCAAAGTCGTTCTAATTGTTAGAAAGTCAAAATTTGTATTAAAGTGAGTTGGGGCAAAAATAAAGGAGAAAACTATACACGTGCCTAAAGCTTATAATTATCGACCCCATAGCAAGTCAATCCAAAATTTTCATCGTTATTTTTGGATCCAACCAAAAATCTAAAAATCACCATCTCAAAACTCAAAAATATATGACTAGAGGTAGAGCTGATTGAGGACGAAGGCTATAAATTATTTGTTTTGATTCTTTTGAGTTAGTAGAATTATTTTCTTTTCCTTTTTCTTTTTGACTTTGCATTTTCTTTAATTTTATTAATTGAATAAAGCGTGCAATAGTCTTTGATAGAGGTGTCAAGACGGACAAGTCGGTCAGACCCGTGAAAATCGGCCCGGATCGACCCGGGATCGCGAGCCGATCCGTGACTCGAGCGAACGGTTCACGGGTCAAG
>CAIGRH010073181.1:0-13574 GCA_903798295.1 Fraxinus nigra
AACCCAATCCAACCCAACCCAACTCATATAAAGATTGGAACCCAACCCAACTCATATAAAGATTAGAACCCAATCCAACTCAATTAAATGTCGGTCGGATTGGGTTGGTCGATTTCAAAATTAATTTTAGTTATACTTTCAATCTTGGTTCCATGCCAAGGGATTTGGTTGCTGAAAAAACAGTGATATTTGCTAATTGAACTCCTCTGTTAGTTTATTAAAATCATATTCATATACAATTCTGGATAGGCAATAATATCAAGAATCCAGTTACAATGTGATCCAAACGACGGAAAAAAAAACTTGACAGATGAACATATAAATCCAATTTATTAAAATGAGATTCATACACGATGGACACGACCCTCGCCCCATGGTTTCTTCTTGAACCTCTAAGGCAACCAAGAGAATATTTGAGGCAAGGAACAACTAAACTAAGTGTGCTATAGACATATTAGAGAATCATGAAGCACTTTAAGTCGTAAGCAAAAACTTCCCAAAAAAGGCTAAAATAACTACTTGGAATTGGAAAGACTAAAAAATGCACCACACAAAAGTCTAAAATAACTACTTGGATTCACATTTTCAAACCTAATCCCGGCTAATTACTTATGTCATTGTCTTTTCTTGTTTTTGTGTGCCTTTTTATCTGCAACCTCCACCACTATTGGGCAATACTGATCCAATATTACGGTTAATAGGCGGGTCAGGTTGGGTCGGTTCATGGGTTGACTCTTGAAAATCGAGTTAACCCAACCTGACCCACTTTGTTTAAAAAAAAAAACAAAAAACAAAAAGTGATAACCTAGCCCAATAGAACAAAAAATGCAACCCTAGTCCATAACACAAAACTCAACCATAACTTTATTCTTCCAACCAAGTTCCATCTCTCTCTCTCTCTCTCTCTCTCTCTCTCTCTCACACACACAATAAGTCATCTTCCTTCCACTCTATTTTCTAACCCTCCTAGCAATGGAGCTCTCTTAGCCTCACCTTCGAAGACTTTACTTTATCAGCATCTCTCAATACCCACATGAATTTCTGTTCACTCTGTTCCAACCCGGTGGCGAGCTCTTTGATTTGTTCATTGGAAAATGAATATGTTGAGCTGAATGAAACAAATATCACTGAATTTAGAATTGTTTGTCAAGCCACTCTAAACATTTGTGATGAATGTTTGAGTCCTTTTTTTCATGTATTACCATTGGATTTTACCAAGAAATTACCCCCTCCAAAGTAAAAAATATTGCTAAATTTACATCAANTGGCATGGAACCAAAATTTGATCAATCTCTGTCCATTTTTTGTAGGTCCATGTAATTTGAAGAGTTTGAATCTTTCCTTCACTGATGGTGGTTTGAGAAAGTTGTATGAGTTATCGTCTCTGAAATCTCTCAACTTGGATGCACATCAAATTATGGATGTTGGTCTTGCAGCTCTTACAAGTTAGCATCTTTCAGACTTTTGTGTGGTGCATTTGATTGGCGAGAAATATGTGTATTTGTTAATTGATTGTTTGCTTTCATTATCTTTCTTTATCCATAATATTGGATCAATACTACCCAATAGTGGTGGTGGTGGCAGATAAAAAGACACACAAAAACAAGTAATTAGCTGGTTTAGGTTTGAAAATGTGAATCCAAGTAGGTGTATAAGAACAAGATTTGAAGCGTCGATCGCTCTTCGATAGCAACTTTATACTTCAAAATTACGAAGATATAAGATTTTGTTTGAGGTTTTTTATTTAAGTGATTCGTGAAGGCTGGAGACTAGAGAGAGGCAGAGAGCAGGAAGGCAATTTGGCTTTTAGGGTATTTTTTTTCAATTTAACGTCATTTTCCTTTTTTTTTTTAAAAAAAAAAAATCTATGTAGTCGGGTCGGGTCGAGTTAGATCGGGTTTAGATTGTTGACCCGACCCAACTACCCTACCCAATACCCACCCAAAAAATCGACTCAAATCGGTCGGGTTAGGCGATTTACTCTGGTTGTTTTGGGTTTTGCCCACTCCTACCTAGCAATGTTGATGATGGCAGTTGGGGTAATTGAGGATAGTGACTACGGCGGTGGTTTATAATTTTTAATGGTGGCTATCAATTGTAACACGGTATGTTACGAATAGAAATGGTGTTGGTATAACAATGAATGTTACAAGTGGTAATAGGGAAGTAACAATTAACTGTTACAAATGGTGGACTCAATGATATAACACAGAATGTTAAGTGTGGTGATGGTGACGACCACGGTGATTATAAAAATAGTCAACAAAATATACATATAGCACACTATTTTACAAGTGATAGTGGTGATGGTGAAAGTAGAGGTCGGGGATAGGGCAAGAAACTTTGCTGCCCCACTCCGTTTATTTTTATTTTTATTTTTTGAATTCTATTTTTTAATGAAAAATTTCATGAAATTTTATTAGTTCTAATAGAAAAATAGCAACTAAGATTATCTAAAAAATATGACAAATAATAAAAGTCTTAGTTTACCAAATATATTTAAATAATGTAACTTCTAAAAATGAATGAAGATTAAAAAAATATATTATTGTCTCACTCTAATGAATTGGGGCAATAAAATCAAAATAGATTATCAAAGATTTAAAAAACAAAAAATTAAACGGGATAGTAAACGGGACAAGGGCCCGCCTCGACCTGCCTTAAACGGATAACAGGACGGGAAATTATCTTGCGAGGCGGTGGAGGTTGCCCCGACCCGCCCCGCCCCGTTCCATTGACATCCCTAGCGATGGTGATGATGGCAGTTGTGATAATTGCAAATAGTGACTACAACGACGGTCTAGTATTTTTAATGGTGGCTATCGATTGTAACGCGGTGTGTTACGAATAATGTTGGTCTTGGTATAACAATGAATGTTACAAAGTGGTAATACGGAAGTAACAATAAATGTTACAAATGGTGAACTCAATGATATAACATCGAATGTTACAAGTGATGGAGAGTGGAAATGGTGGAAATATGCGGCAAACACAATGTATTACGAGCGGTGGTGGTGGTGACAACCACGGTGATGATGAAAATAGTCAACAAAATATACATGTAGCACACTATTTTACAAGTGATAGTGGTGATGGTGAAAGTAGATGTGGTAAAATGTGTGTATTACAATTTATAATACGCTATATAACATAATTTACAAAGGGAAACACATTACGTCACAAATTTATTTTGAAGTAATTAAAATAAAAAGGAATTCGAATAAACAGTATTTTATAATGAAATTATTTAACTTTTAAGGATATTAGTGAATTGTTTCCATATTTTAAAATATTGAAAAGGAAAAAGTTTATTTCAATTATACATTACTTTTCCCTTTTCAATATGTGTTTAATTTATTAATCATTTGATCAATATTATCATTAGTTATGTTGTCAATTATTTAGTTATGATGAATGTATACTTGACACGTCATTTTTCAATGTGTATTTGATTTATTTACTATTTGAACTATATTATCATGAATTATATTGTCAATTATTTAGTTATGATCAATGTACATTTGACAAATTCATTTTACTTGATTAAATAGTAAATTAAATTCATTAAAAAACTTTTCCGATAAGTCACATATATGGTATGTTGCATATCCGGTACAACATGTTAGATGGAGTACTAGCGAGGCAATAATGTGCTCCCAAGACTCTTGAATAATCCAATAAATCTTAAACTACTTTAGTCTGAACATCTACAATTTTTACACAAAAAATAAATAAATAAATAAATAAAATTGTGCAACGCATGTGTCAAAAACTAGTGTTGGAAAGTGTATATGTTATTTAAATATAATCTTTAATACTATCTTGTCATAATGACATAGAATTAGACATGTCACAAACAATGGAGGTATTCAAAGACTTGTTCATTAAGTTACAAATGTTAAACAAGATGGAAGCTTTATTCAATAATGACCAAATATTACAAAAAAATATGCTCTTTTAGTGTAATTATAAATCAGTTTTTAGTAGATTTTGATAAAAGTTAATGAAATGTGTAGTTGAAAAATTGATAAAAGTTGTAAATCCCATAAACTGTATGAATATAATTTAATGTTGACTTTGACTTAAATTTTTATTAAAATTATAATTTAAACCAAACATGAACTATATAAAGTGTTCTACCACTAGTGTCGAAAAACCAACTATAACCATGCAACTATCACCACTATCAAAACGACAAAAGAATTTCACCACCACACCGATCCAAAGCAATGAACTATAAGGCAACCACCACGTGACAATAACAACACACACACAAAAAAAAAAAACACAATTTTAAAAACTTACACTGGCCAGACGAGAAGGATCAAATACCACGAATTTAACAAATAGACACGTAAATCTCAAATATCATAGACAACATAAAAAAAAAATCAAACTACACTTGATACAGAAACTTAAAAACAATGTTCCCCAACAAAGAATTGGGAGATTAGTACATTGAAGAAATAAGCATATTAATGAATTGGTTATAAAATTTCAAATACACATGGTTAAATACAATTTAAGGAAATGTGCTGCCAAATTGGTCTTGATGCATGCATTCTAATTGCAATGTTGTGTATAAGTGTGTTCAGAAGAGTATGATTTCTTGGTATTCTTGTAGAGAATGGAAAATCTAGTAGAAAACTACTTATCGTACTGCTACAACTCTAAAAATTATCCAGGGACCTGCAAAAAGTGAAAAAAGTTTCCAGCATGAAAAGAGCATTTTCAATCCCGCAGTTCGGTGCATGAACACTTACTGCTTGATGATTTTTTAGGTAAAAAAAAAAAAAGATTATGTCACCTGAATAGAGGCGTCAACCAATTAGGTTATGACAAGTACTATCACAAGGATATGCACAGTCAATATCTTTGCTCATGTTTCTCCCGAAGTACCAATCGCCAACAGCTTGTGCAATGGACTAAAAACAAAAGCTATCAAGCATTTAGCTCTAATTGAAACTGTATCAAGTATGCTCAAGTATTTGACCACAATCATTTTTAGATTAAAGGTGTGTTTCCGATTTAAACATTGTTCACGACATTGGGTGATTGATCAAAGTTAGTGTATAGATTCATCCATAACAATTGTATTGAGTAGAGATTTGAAAGAGCAACTAATATACTCCCAAGGAAGAAGATTTAGTTCATAAACCTTATCGTTTACTCTTGGAGAATCGGGTGCAAACCACGTGTCTTGCAACTCACTTTGGCAATGAGCAAAACAAGAATTTATGAACATTCCTCCTCTTCTTGAGCTGATCAAGAAAAATCTCAAAGTTTCCAGCATATATTTCCTGAATCCTGAAGAAAGCCAAACAAACATGTCGGTTAAAGCTGAATAGAAACCTAGATATCTCTCAAAAACCTGCTATTTCTACAATTAAGCATAAAATTTGGAAAGGGAAAACTGTAATTAATATTGTTTTTGATGGATAAATATTGGAAGAGAACAGAATCGAGGAACGTGGTCCATATAGACAAAAGGAATAATTACAAAGAGGTCAGAACCTTGCAAAGTATATATCTGGACTGCATTACAAGCTGCCGGATTAAGCTTGCAGTGATACCAGTGTCCATGAGGATCAGCAGCAGGAGGCACCAGTGCATGATGAAACTGTTGATACATAGGTCTCTATGTTAAATACTGTTTAATAAGAAGCACTAGGGTTGTATATGATGATTCAAATTCACAAGTAAAGATCAATGAGGAAAACAATCTTACTTGGAACACATCATAGGCAGAGTTCAATATGAAAAATGGTGTTCTAATGTATGGTAATGCATACTGTGGGAAGAAACACTGCAAAAAATTCAGAATTCTTAGATGAAGCCTTGGTTTAATCATGCCTAAATAAACAATAACAGGGAAATCGTACTTGTGCAGGATACAGAGTAGAAGTTGTGCAATTTTTGTCAAGGTTCTGTTCCACTCCCTGAGAAGTGAATTGTTCATAGAAGATTAGCAAATATATGTGAAAGACAAAAAGATTGTAGGAACTCCTAGAGGATGTCCTGCTGCTATTTTAATCTCAGTAACCTATGAGCAAGCTACTGTTATGGAGCAAATATTAAATTAAAAACTCTGTATGCTGATAGGCATAAGGCATACCTGCAGAGAAACAAGATCCTTGTAGAAATATCTCATTGTGTGATTTAGACCTATGTCTCTTCTGCAAGAAATGCCAAAGTTCTTTACAATGACAATTATTCAATGTGAAAATGGGAATTCGATCTAATATTTTCTGTTCAAATAAGAAAAGAACTTACGCATCCAAAAAGAATCCAGCATCACTTAAACATTTTACACTTGCATTCTTTGGCAAATAATTTGTGAAGTCATCACAGTGCAAAAACGTAGCTAAGCCCCCAGCAGAGCAACCCGAAAGCAAAGCCTGGCATACATGGGAGGATAAAAAATATATGCAAATTTATAGTAGTTAAATCAAACTATTGAACTTTCTAAAGATGGCTACGATCTTTTCTTACGTAAATTTGATTGAATCTCCAAGAGTGCAGCACAACTCATCTGCTAGAGTCATGAGTAGAGAGTAACTAAGGTTCGTAACAAAGTCCATCCATGAAACTAGACAATTTAACTGGACTGGGACATTTTAAGAATTACAACTTGGTAATCTGGTACACTTTTCATCCATCGATTTAGCTTTAGCAGCATAATCGTATTAGAATATGTCGTGCATTCTGGGAATAACGTGTGCCTTAACTTGCTCGAGTTTTCATTTAGAAGTCCAAAATTGAAACAATTTCAACAGATGCAAAAAATTGACAACAATCTATTTACCTTCTTTGCTTGGCCCAAACCTTTTGGGAGAAGATCAAGAATAATTGCTTGCCAAATTCTTTGCCCTCTGAAATAAAGCAATGACGTCTGTACATTTAGCAGATGTCAGCTACTTAGTCAATAGTAGGATAACTTATAATTCAGTTACAAAATTCTTTCAGCTCTAATAAATAGAGTTTTGATCTGATGCCAGATATGGTTCTTAAAAAAGCCGAAAAGAAAAAAAAGAACGACCATATATAAAAAGGGCAAAGGGTAAACAAATTTATTTTTCAGAAGTTTGACATTACAAGTCATCTTATTAATTTAATAATACTTGAGCACTCGAGGTCGCCCTTCAGATGTTATCTACAGACTACAAGAGATTTATTCATTTTGAGAGCTGGAAAAAGAAATTCCTTGGACAAGAAACTGTGGATATTAGTATCTAAACCTCCATTACGTTTGCAGCACTAATAAGACCCTCTTATCATCTAACTGCATATAGTTGATGCAAAATACTATTGATCTAAAAAATAAAAATTCCAAACATGTAATTTACTTATAAAACCAATAAATAAATTATATATTTTGAAGTTGATTTTTTAAGTTAGCCAAACATGCTCACAATCAGGATATAACAGGCGGAGTTAACCAATGAAGTGATACTAACATGGAAGTAGCATAAAAATTTAGCAACTTACCCCATTATCAAACTTAGCATCACCAGCAAATGAGGCACCATCACAATATCTGAGCTTCACTCGATTCCAATTGTAAAAATCTGTTCATTTCGTTTAATCAAATTGAAAATACCAAGAACCCTAAAAGTTCTGAAACAAAAATGTTTTGTACTTATGGAAGGAATTATGGAAGTTTTGAAATGAATGATTTGAAATGAATGGAAAGATAATAACCTTCTTTTAATTATAAGTGTTTTAGCCCAGAAGTAAATTACCAACGAACAAAGTTTAACTATCACGAGTAGCATAAATATGAACATGTTGACAGTGTCTATCTTCTTAGTAATACGTAATAGATTATTGTAGTACAATTGTACAAAAAACTCTTCCAAGATGTAATCAAGAGATTATGTTAAGCCGCCTAGTTGAATACCGATACTTTCGTTTAAGCCTATAATTTAAATAAGGCTACGTAGAATGAAGGAGAAATATAGATCCCTTTATAAACTTGAATAGCGTCAAGGATTCCACAACAAAAGCCGCAGAAGGTGACTAGTTTCATCCTACGCTTTTCCCACCAACCCCCAACCAAAGAAAACAACAAAAATAAAGGTGTCCAAATTGAAATAGAACAAATCAGACAAAAAACATATTACTAAGGTTGCTCTCTACAGGGCTACTGAAAAATAAACAAACACCTATATTAGATGAGTCCATTATTGGCAATTTTGCAAATTCGGTCACTCTTGTCAGTCTGTGAACCGATTTACAGTAATGACAAACATGACAATTATTTTTTATTAGTAATAATAATATATAATTGCCAATTGGAAACAAGGAAAATTGGCCAACGCTCAATAGTTTTTGAGGAAGTAATTCGACACATTATCGAGGCATTGATGAAAAAATTGAATAGACCGCATAACGGGCTCAAGGCATAATTAAAATAAAAAAGTTTTTAGCTTTTTGACAGAGGAGTAAGACCGGCCAAAAGGACATTTGGGACCTCATCATTAATTGTTGATGCCTGAATGTAATAAGAAACAAGGGCAGCAAGCATTGTCCTTCCCAGAAATCTCACTAAAATATAAAATTCACACTGGAAAAATTTAACATACTAGCATGGGAACTGAGAGAAAGCTGGAATTGAAAGATTTTGTAGCAGTAGTAGCTGTAGGTTTTTGGCGCTAGTTATAGTCTACTACTATTATTCATCACGTGATAGACTACCAGAAATTACCAGGTAATGTGGTGAACATGAATTTTGTCGCATAATTACAATACACTATCAGAATACAGCCTTGAAAGATGCTTCTAGGCTCTAGTACAAGGTGGTGGAAGCCAAGAAGATCGCGCATGTTAGGTAGTTTGATAGTTCAAAGACAAACTAAACAATTTTTTTTTTTCTTATTTTTTTTATTCAGTAATCAAGAGAGCAAAAACAAATTCGATATCTTGTTTTGCACAAAAATAATTTTCTTATAAGCTGAGGGCTCAATTTGTGTAGATCAAAATTTACACAACTATGGGTGACACATGTACTAGAGGTGTAGATGTCTACACAACCGTGAGTCTATCCACTTATGACAAAGTTATTTTTTGTCAAACATGTCGGTTATAGTTTATATGTGATTTTAAATATCTTTAATCATGAAAGAATATAAAGATAGATGCTGTCCTGTGGCAAACTTTTGGTAAATTTATCCTTTGATTACAAGATGCATACCAGGGTTTAGAGAGGCATTATTGCTTAAAATGCCAGAAAAGACTTCCACCTTACTCATGTAACGTGTTGATCCTCGGCGAGTTTGGGCTCTATCCAAGCATGATTTAATATCGTTGCACCAACCTCCACCCTATTATGATCATGATTAACAAATAGTTAATTCACGGTCAGTATACATGTGTCATAACTACCTACAGACCAGCTGCATCAATCATTGAGTTAGTAGTTAGTACTATAAATTTATTGAAAGATTCTATCATAATGAAAAATAATTTACTTGAAGAATTCTAACACGACTCTCTAAAAATTAATTAAAAAATATAAATTTAATGGTGTGAAAATGAACTGGCTTATCACAAATGAAGAGCTTGGCACTGTAGTTGGCAAGTCCATTTTAAAGAAAATTAAAAATTTGAAACAATAACATGTCTGTCCAAATCTTGGGACGGACCTACCCTCCAAGACGGTTACCCAGAGAAATATGGCCTGTCGGACCAGTCCCTTAACTGGGTAGTTTTGACTTTCAATTGTCTATACGGCTGGCTGAGTTGAGTTGAGTTGATACTATTTGGTTAACATCACTATCTTGGTTACCTACTCACTACATGTGATTTTCTTACCCAACAGCCATTCAATTTCTCTGCAGACCCAATGTGAATAATGTAAGTATTAAATTTCGTAAAAAGCCAAATCTGTTAGAAATTAGGATAGGGCCCCAGACGTGACAGCCAAGAGACTCACCTTTCAGCCGCCATCCTCCTATTCTCGTTTTAATGACAAAGAGTGTTGAATTTAAAGGGGATGGACATAAAATTTGCCATGAATAGGAAATATTGAAGCATGGCCTCTAAAAAAATATTGCAAATGGATAAGAATGACCTAAAAAAATCAACAAAAAGACAAGGAGAAAAAGGAAACAAGAGGTCGATTGATAAAGGCTTGTCCATTGAAAATATAGAGCATTATTGGATGATCATTGAAGCTCAATTTGTAGCCCTTCCAAAGAAATTTGTTTCATAATCTGCCATTTCCGTTATTATTTGATGGTAACTTTGTTACTGATCTGATTTGTTTTCTTTTAATTAAGCACAATCCGAGGATCCGATTCCATTATGTGCATTTTTGTCAAAAAATTTTAAATTTTTAAAACTGATCAAACATATATTTTTATCCAAAAATTGGAGGATGTAGGGATTAACAAAATTTAGCCCATGTTTGAAAAATACTCATTTCTTCTTTCAATCAAACATTCTTCTAATAAATAATTTTACGTGTAAATCTAAAAATTTTCTTACTTTTTTAACTACTTGTTCTCCAAAAAAATCACTATTACTTAATTCATTTTCACCCAAAATGAGCTCAAAACTTTACCAATCATGCACTAAGTGGTAATAACTGCATTGAGGGTAGTCATGACAGAGGCTATAGATACAGTCCAGAATTATTTGCATATTATTCATTCTGGAAAAATATATAATATAAAAAAATTGCAATATCAGTCTGTAACTATTGATTCAATGCCTAAAAATTAGAAATGAGGTACTTATTACTTCATTCGAGTAGTTTAAAGAAGATTTGAACGGTTCGTTGCGACCCGATTGAACAAATATAATAAAATGTTAGAGAATTATCAAAAGATTTAAGACCAACTTGTCATTAGTGGTAATAAGTTGGAGGCAACTTGCCCATTCATTTTCAAAGCATAATTTCGAAATTAGATAGAAAAGAAAGAAAGAGCAGGGGTGGAATGGGTGGGGTAATTGGCGGGCTCATCTCAACTCGATCCAATTTGGTCCATGGATGATTCAAGTTCGTTTTACGACGAGTCATGAGTCAAGCGAGCATCTTTTTTTACGAGTTTATTCATTTTTTTACTTATTTTATTAATTTATTCAAAAAAGGGGCCGACTCTGCTCTGTCTCTTATGCGCACAAGTCAAAGAGTCAAACCTACCTAATTTGTGGACATGAGCCCAACTTGGATGTCTAAGGACCGAGTCGCTCCAAGCTAGGCTCGTCTCAATCCATTGGCCCGCCAAGAAAAAGAGAAGGGGCCGAGTAAACAAGACATCATTGTTGACAACAAGAATGACATCCTCTCCTACGTGGAAAAAATATGTGCAGTGATGTGATGGATGAGTTGAAAATCAAGAATATAGATCTTGACACGTAAAAAAAAAAATATAAATAAAGGTGTTAAATAAAGTGTTAGGTATAACATGATTGGAGTAAATAATTGTGTAGTAGATCTAGATATACAGCGCAAATGCAAGACTTCCTGACAAAGCACAATATGTATTGCGTGGAACTCTTTCTCCTTTTTGCCCACAAAGAGTGAAAAAAATACTCTAAACAGCAAAAAGCAGGTTGTGTGCATGTTATTGAATGCATAATCATTTTACCCATTTTGCCCCCATCAAATGCACAAAAAATTACCTCAAACTGTAAAAGCCAGTTGCGTGCCCCCGCGCCCAATCCTCTGTCCAGATGGTATGCCGGCAAACTTCCGTCCAAACAATCTGCACAGTAATTTTTTTTATCAAATAAAATTAATAAAAGAAAAATAAATAAAACTTTCAAATAAAATATTGAGAGAATAAAATTCGCATAGAAGAGTTCGCAATGGCTTTACATACAGGCGCCAAGAGACGAAGCATATCGAACCAGATTCATCTTCACCAAATGGCTCTCCTCCGAGTAAATGCACCGCGGAGCGCATGTTAGCAACACCAGCAAGCTTAATACAACTGTATTTGAATCCATGTTCATTTATGAAATGGCTCTACTATTGAATGTATATGAAACAATTCAAATGGAGATCTATAATTCACAATGAGCTATTATTTGAATGAAAATAAATAATGAATATGCACTGGAAGGACCAGAAGCCTATATCAGGAAATTGTTTTATAGATTACAGTAATTAATAATGAATTTTCACCGAAATGTGAATGAAAAAACTGAATATATCTCTGGAATTATTTAATTTGGTGTATTTTAAGTGAGATTAGAGAACCTAATAACGAATTTTCACGGAAACGTAATGAAATTCTGTATAGTGACCGAAAAAATCAATGTGTTATTGGAGTGAATTGAATTTCAGAAAAAAAAGTGAACTAATAGGAGATGGAGACGGGAGAAGAAAGGGAAACTGAAAAGAGAGGGAAAGAAGAGGGAAACTTGGACGAAAAGTATTAATGGCGGAATTTGGCTTTATATGGAAAGCGAGTGGATTCCCGAGAGTGGAATGTCTATTTATCGAGAACTGGGATGGCGTAATGGACCGATTGCATATGAATTTTGGGGCCCATTTATTTGGTATATGAGAGTGGGAAAATTTATCGATCCTCAATTTATTGTTTGATTGCCGAGTTGGTCTTTAACTTTTAAAAATGACCAAGTACATCATCTCAGCTTTTCATCATAGTTGCATAATTAATCTTTAATTAAAGTTGATATCTCTATTAAATTTTTCACATGATTATTACATGTCTAATTTTTGCAAAAACCACGATTTTATTGGGGTTGAAAGACAATTTAATAAAAAGGATTTACACTCTTTATGTCATGGAGAACTCATTTCTAGCTTATAAATAAAATAGTAAGGATTAAATTTCTCCTTTTAAAAGGTTTGTACAATGACTTAAAATTTGGGATCAATGCTGCAATTTTCCTAAGAAAGGCAATGATGAGGAAGGTAGAGTGAATTTCAAGTCATTTTGATTGCGCAGGTAATTTCACTTGCTTTTGTTCATGGTAGTTAACCACCTTTTGAATTGTCGTCGAGATTGAGATTGAAATTGAACATTGGTCATTGAGATATGAGTTGATGTGGCCGTGAATGGTGGTGACACCAATATATAGAGAGCTAGAATTGTAGGCAAAGTCAATTTGCCAAAAAGATGTTGGCATATGCCTTGTTATAATGGGGGTGGACAAAATGTGATTAGATGAAAAAAAAAGTTGATATGTTATTCCTTTTGGGGTGGTTGAGTTGGTGGAGCGGGTGAATACGGAGACCAAAGATCACGAGTTCGAATCCCCTGCCAACACTTTCTGTCGAGCTCGTCGCACCGGACTTGACTAATGTGGTTTGTGGGTTACTCACAGGTAGCAGTTGCGGATTCCTACGTTAAACAAAATGATATATTTTAAATAGTCCAATAATAGTTTGTCATGTAACATTATATTGATATTACATTAAGGGTCCATTTGATTTGACGGAATTTTCCATGATATTTTCCTACTTTCACTTTTTGACTGTTTGATAGGTTAAATTTTTCTCGGAAAATGTTTTCATCCCTTTTCCTAGGTACAACCCTTTGATGCACGATTTCCCACCCTTTTTTTTTAGCAATTGCAACCAATTCTATCAACCATTG
>CAIGRH010073204.1:0-31679 GCA_903798295.1 Fraxinus nigra
CTTAGTTTAATTCACATATAAACATTTTATGAAATTCACAATTTCATCAATTTTTCAATCGCACAATTTTATCAAAATTTACTAATAAATCAAATTTTAAGCAACGTCAAACAAGTACTTGTTACATCAAACTTATAAACTTTTTTTTTTCTATTTTATTAAAATGGTCACAAGTAAATTAAATAAATAATAAACACCTCATTGTCCACTTAGACACACCCATATATAAAAGTAAATTAATTTATCAAATGGTAAAGTACTCCAAAAAGGTCATTACAACTGTATTACTTTTAGCATATTTATTAACTTATGTAATTGGATAAATTTATTTCTGTTACTCTGCTTTATTGTTCAATACAAAGTTTTGATGAATTTACTAATATATTTGTAAGGCACGTATTTTTGCGATGCGACTCTTTTTTACATATCAAGGTACGAATCATCGAGCATTTTATCTCTCAGTGTCAAAGTTTCTTGGTAAAAAAATTTTAAAAACCGTACGGAAAAAAAACACTATTTAAACTGTAAAACTTACCTACCACATATTTTCTGGGTTCGAATTAAAGTTTAAAACTTAAAAAAAAAACCCCCACATTATAGCCTCACTAAAGACATTTCTACACATTTTTCTTTACAATTCTACGTATAGACATCTCTCCCATTACTTTTTTCAGTTTTTCCTACCATCCTCCTCAATACATTGTCTCTCTATTTTTCATTGTTTAAGACACCACAAAATATAAGGTATACAAAGAGAGACTTGAAAAGTTGAATAATACGATAAATTATATATAAATGATCGCATGATAAGTGGGTAGTATTTGAGAGTTCAACAATTTATGTAGATAAAAATTCGTTTGATCAATTATAGACAATTTAAACAATACTTAGGCCATGTTTGGTACAAATTAAAATCAGATTTTAATTTAAGTCAAAGTCAAATAATCAAATATTAACCACATCTTTCATGGGTCTCACACATTTCAAAAATTTCTATCACAATCCACTAAAATCTAATTTTAATTCACACCAAACACCCTCTTAATCAAGGGTTGAATTTTCACGTGTAGGCTATATCGTTGTCTAGGAACAACAAAAGTTTAGTTCATTATAACCTCACAAAATCCAAAAATACGTGCAGGCTATATCGTTGTCCAGGAACAACAAAAGTTTAGTTCATTAAAACCTCACAAAAATCCAAAAATGCATGAATATTCAAACAAAACTTGAGAAGGAGAACTTGAGAAGAAATGCATGACGTGTTTGAGTCGCATTACTTTGGAAGAATGTATTCTGAAATAGTAGATTGATGGAGAATGTGTGATTGAAAAAGAATGAAAAGTTATTGATATGATGAAAAATATTATTTTATTGAAGAATGTGTAGTAGAAAATGAGTAGAACAATGAGAATAAAAAATTTAATGTGTGCCAAACAGGGGTGTCAAAAAATGAACTCGCTGTTTGTTAAAATAGGGCTAAGGACCAACTCAATTAGAAGCCTAGGGGCTTGGTTGCGTTGGCCTTCGCCTCCAAGACATGTACGCCTAGGGCAAGTCATGGGTATGCCAAACTGCTTTAGGTACAACTCAGATTGAATTTTTTTTTTTTTTTTCTACTTCGAAGGCAAATGTTAGAGATCATTTGTGCAAAATCCTTTATTTTTTAAGTAATAACCTATAATTATGTTTAAATTAAAAGGAAATTGGTAATTATATTCATACTATGATTTCTATTTGCAGCACCACATTTTAATTACAACGAATATTTAAATCTTTACTCTTTGTCCAACTTATACCTTCAACTTTTTTCATTACATTACGGTCGTTAACATTTTCATTAATTATTAAATTTTGTCTTAGGGCCGAACTCGTACACAAGTAATGTAGGGGCAATTCTTTCACACGCGTATGAAACCAAGGGGGTGTTTGAGCCCAATTTTTTAAAGGAATGAATTTTGTAATAATGATATTTTGAAAAATGTATTACTAAAAAGTATAGAATTTTTTTGAATTTATATGTAAAATTATTTCATTAAAAAAACGTGTGATTAAAAATAAATTTTAAAAAAATAATTTCTTATATAATGGGCTCAAATAAGGGCTTAGACGTTTAGTCCTTATTTGATTCTCATTATTTTAAAATTTATTTTCAATTATACATTCTCATAATAAGATATTTTACACGTAAATTCATTTTTTTCTACTTTATAATTATATATTTTTCAAAATTCTCTATTATAAATTTAATTTGGATGAAATAATGAGCATCAATTTGATGGGTTTAATTTGACACAAACAAAAAAAATCTAGAGCAAAACGACACAACCCTTGAACTCAAAGAAAATGACAAAATAATTATTCAAACTGAGGACACGTGTAAGGTCTAAATTCCATCAACAACAGGGCACTTGGATATCACACCCTTGACCCCTACCATTATTTATTTTCTTGTAATCTTTTTTCATTTTTCTCGAGCCTGCGCTGCAGCGATTAGTCTAGTCGTCTCAAAACTCAAAAAGTCAAAAAACACGCAAAGTCAATAGTAAAGTATTCGGTATTCCTCTCCAAGATTTTTCAGTTTCCACCTTCAATCCTAAGGTAGCATATTCTCCACCCTTTTTCTATTCTCTATCAATATTCTCAATTTCGATTTGATCAGATCGCTCAATTGGTTTTTGTAATTTTTTTGTTCTTGCTCTTTATTTTCTATAGATATTTATGCGATCTCTGTTTTATGCACAGTTATTTCTAATTTTTTTCAATATTTTAGTCACTTTTACGTCAATATAATCTGACCCAGATAGAAAATGAAGCCAGTATTACATTTATCATGATCATATTTGGGATTGTACGATGATCGTGGCTGAATGGGGTTTTGTTTTTGATTTGTTACCTTTAAGCATTTAATTGATTATTTTTTTGAACTGTGGGTAGTAGCGGTTCTAGTCCAGTGTATTAGAGAACTGATGAACTTTTGTTTTTGAAATTTTTTTAAAAATTTTTAGGTTTCGTGGAAGGGCCTATAGATCTTGGTATTTGAGAAAATGAGTGACAATTTGATGGAAAAAGTTAGCGCATTTGGCGAGCGCTTGAAGATCGGAGGGGCTGAGGTGGGACAAAAAATCAGCGAGGGTGTGAGCTCAATGAGTTTCAAGATGAAGGAACTTTTCCAAGGGCCAAACCAGGCCGACAAGCTCGTGGAGGAAGCCACGGCTGAAACTCTAGATGAGCCCGATTGGGCCATGAATCTTGAACTCTGTGATATGATCAACCAAGACAGGGTCAATAGTGTTGAAATGATACGGGGAATTAAGAAACGGATCGTGTTAAAGACCCCTAGGGGCCAGTACTTGGCTCTGGTATTGCTTGAAACTGTTGTGAAGAACTGTGACAAGGCATTCTCTGAGCTCGCGGCTGAGAGAGTCCTTGATGAGATGGTGAAGTTGATCGATGATCCTCTGACTGTAGTCAACAATCGGAACAAGGCTTTAATGCTGATTGAATCATGGGGAGAGTCCGCGAATGAACTGCGCTACTTGCCTGTTTATGAAGAGACTTACAAGGTATTCCTGAAGTTTCTTTTTGACTTGATTAATATAGAAAAATGAGTAATGAAATCACATCTTTTAGGAGTATTTAACATTTAATTAACTTAATTGTGTTTGTCTAATTGTTCAATAGATTTTCAAATTCTGGCTTACTGATGAGTTACCCCGTCTAAGTGATTCTTTGCTATATATTTCACGGAATTGTGTTCTGATTTCTTACCATTTTCCCACATTTTTAGAGTTTGAAGTCAAGAGGAATAAGGTTCCCTGGTCGCGATGAAGAGAGTTTGGCTCCTATATTTACTCCTCCCAGATCGGTGTCAGCTTCAGAATCAAATGCCACTGGTGCTGAACAATTCCATCCCGATGTCCCTGTGCAATCCTTTTCAGCTGAACAAACAAAAGAGGCATTTGATGTGGCTAGAAACAGTATAGAGCTGCTTAGCACTGTCTTGTCCTCTTCACCACAACAAGATGCTCTTGAGGTAATTTTACGGATTTAGCCCTTGTTTGAGCCCCATTTTTATTTTAAAATGAATTTTGTAATAGTTATTTTTTTGGAGAATGTGTGATTAAAAAGTAAGAAAAAAATTTCGATTTTTGTGCAATTTATTTTATTCATGGAATGTGTGGTTGAAAATAAGTTTCAAAAAATGAGTTATTGGATAATATGGCTTAAACAGGGGCTTAATTTCATTTGAAAATTATTTTAACATATAGCATTGCCACTCGAACAAAAGTTGTACAGGAAAGTGTCCAGATGAGAGTAATTTGTATCCGTTCGTTTAAAGTTTCACAGAGTGCTCACAATCTGACCATGTTAAGAGTACACTACAGTCTCCCTAAGCTCAAAAGTTCCATTAAAACCTCACCTGGTTCATTTTAGACAGTTTAGAAGTCGTAACAGCATTTAGATTTTAGAGCACCACGAGCAAACGGTGCCTTATAAAGCTGTGTATAATTATCATCAAATCCCATCTGTTTGTTTAAAGGAAACACCATCTAGAGCATAAAGTCTGGTCTGGTGGCCAATCATTAGTGTAACCGATCCAATTCAGACAAGGCCATTACCTCAACACATGCACGTTTGGCAAGATGTGAAAAAGATTGTTTTATTTTTGATATTGTATTATGAGTGTGTTTGGTAGAGATTAAAATCGGATTAAAATTGAAAAACTAGTCTTTATTGTTGACTTTTATTAGACGAGTGAGACCCAATAACGGCTATATTTTCAATTTTAATTGAATTTTAATCTCTACCGAACACGCCCTATATAAAATTGCATAAATTATTCAGTATGTTTCCAGGTAGTATATTAGAAAATATTGCATTATAAAAAACTTCATCCATTTGCTCTTTGCATCATAAACAACCTTTTTTTTTCTTTTGGCTTGTGCCATACATGTATATTTGCGTGTAGATGAAATTTCACAGGCATCAAAGTAAAGCTTTTTTGGGTAATCANTAGAGATTAAAATCGGATTAAAATTGAAAAACTAGTCTTTATTGTTGACTTTTATTAGACGAGTGAGACCCAATAACGGCTATATTTTCAATTTTAATTGAATTTTAATCTCTACCGAACACGCCCTATATAAAATTGCATAAATTATTCAGTATGTTTCCAGGTAGTATATTAGAAAATATTGCATTATAAAAAACTTCATCCATTTGCTCTTTGCATCATAAACAACCTTTTTTTTTCTTTTGGCTTGTGCCATACATGTATATTTGCGTGTAGATGAAATTTCACAGGCATCAAAGTAAAGCTTTTTTGGGTAATCATAAATTTTTTCGTTTTTGTGCCTCTGTTGCATAAATTCACTGGCTTTTAAAATCTTAGCCCCTGTTTAACAACCATTATTTGGAGAAAATAGAGTTTTGAATGGTGACTTTTAGGAGAATGTGTGGTTAAAAAGTATGGAAAAGTTTTGAGTTTACGTGCAGAATATTTATTGTGTGAATGTGTGGTTCAAAATGAGTACGTAGAAAAAAAGAGTTTGAAAATGATGGTTTTCAAATAGGGGCTTTTAGGGCCATTGTTTCTTTTTACCTAATGAGCTCATGGTTACTCCGAACTTCCCTAACTTCAAGCATTTTTCCCATATGATTTTCTTCTCACCCCTTTACTTAGAATTAGTCAATATTATTTCTCACATCATTTTAAATGACAATTGAATGTCATATGTCAAATCAACATTTTCAGAATTGTTTTAAAACCTACAATCTCATTGTTTAGCTGGCTTTACACATTAGGGGTGTGTTTGAATCACATTATTTTGGAAGAGTGTATTATGGAATAGTAAATTGATGGAGAATGTGTGGTTGAATAAGAAGAAAAAGTTATTGATATGATGGAAAATATTATTTTATTGAAGAATGTGGGGTTGAAAATGAGTAGAAGAATGAAAATGAAAATTTTAATGTGTACCAAACAGGGGCTAAGTTTGTGTTTGGTGCACCGGATTAGACAAATGAATATAGTATCAAATTATAATAGACACTACTAGGTCGATGGTATTGTGGTGGATAATACTATTATAATAGAAAATTATAATATATTTTTTTCATTTAAAAGAATGTTATTTACTATGTCTTTTCTTATTTGGCCTAAACCCATTTCCACTATCCGTATTATGGTATATGGTTGGCATTCTCTTGAATGAAAAATCAAAGAATACTGTACACTCAAATCACCATACTACCATCTACCTAATACTATCTAGTATAATTTCTACTAAATTTCTTCTATGGGCTAATCAGGTGCCCCAAATGCATACCTAGTTGGATAATCTTCATAGTAACCCATCCTTGCAAATATCGTGTCATATGTGCCCTCATGTTTATTTATACCATACCGTTCCATGTTTTGCTGCATCTAGAAAATGTTTAAAGGTTGTACTCCCTTAGCTCTCGATGGTTTGTTTATTGTTAAAGGTTACAGGTATTTTTGAGTTTGTGAATTATTTATTTCCTCACATGAGATCACTTTCGATTTGTTGAGTAGGATGAGTTGACCATCACGCTTTTACATCAGTGTCGTGAGTCCCAATATACTGTTCAGAGAATTATTGAAACAGCTGGAGATAATGAGGCCCTGCTCTTTGAAGCACTAAATGTGAACGATGAAATTCTGAAGGTATTGTCAAAATACGACGACATGAAGAAACCATTGGTTGTTCAACAGGAGCCAGAACCTGCTATGATACCCGTAGCTGTTGAGCCTGATGATTCACCCCGTGTAGGAAAAGAAGAAACTTTAACAAGAAAACCAGCAGGTGTTCGGACTGGGAGTCAGGGAGGTAACGGTGACATGATGGATGATCTTGATGAAATGATATTTGGTAATAAAGCTGGTGGCACATCTGAAGCAGGGTCGAATCCGAATAAAAAGCAACCACCACCTAAAGATGATCTCATTAACCTTTGAATGGAACACGTGATATTCGGAAATTAATGAAGCCTTGGACAATGTTTGATGTCGGGCTCGTTTAGGTAGTGTTGATATTTAGGTTTGCTTGAACTATCAAGAGACGAAGGAACTACTACTATTTTTTCGTATGAGAATAAAACTTTTATTTGCATTATGTGAACATATTTTTGTACACTATTTGTCGATTAATCTGCAAAATAATTGCTTGAAAGACTATAGAAAGATTTTCTACTATCTTGTGTAGAAGAATATTTAAATGCATAAATAAAGTCCACTCCTTCATTTCTGTTATGAACTCATTTTTTTTTATGCAATTTGAAGGATCAATTCCAGAGACTCAGAGCTAGAGAAATGATTCACTTGACACTGATTCATTTACGTACAAGTTAATGGTGGCTTTCAATATTTGGATAAATTTTTTTGTCGACTAATAATTAATGTGTCATGTAAGCATGTGTAGATCATTTCTAGTTGATGATAAATTTTTTAATTGTAGAAAACAAGAAAATGTGAAGTGACGAAAATGCTCTTTTAATTGGCATCCATTGTTTCCTATTATTTTACATTATAATGAGAAGAATAATAATTTTTTGAAGAATTATGTAGTTAAAAAAAAAATAGAATTTTTTTTTTTTTGAATTTATGTATAATATTATTTTATTAGAGAATTTATGATTGATAATATGAGAAATAATGGGGGTCAAATGGGGACCAGCTCTTTCATTGCTAGATTAACTAACGATTGAATTAGCTGTTTACGTCATTTTGTCCTTGTGTTGTGACTATCTTAAAGCTTTGGGATGGTGCGTAGCATAAATGAAATGTTTGAATAAAGTCTGAAAAAATAAATAAACTTGGGACTGCTACTGCAATAATCCAACAATTTATAATGTGAGAACTTTCTTGTTTAACCGTAGTAGTGTTTGAGTAGATGGCATCGTGCGTCTGTGTAATTCAGTGAATGGAGATGGCCGGAAAACACCATTCCTCCACCCCCAAATTTCACCGATCTCCGCTTCTTATCTTCATTCTCTCACTCCTCACTTTCTCTCTCCTCTTCAATCATACATTTTCTAATAAAATAATATTATACATAAATTCAAAAAAAAAAATGGAGGTCAAATGGGGACCAGTTCTTTCATTGTTAGATTAACTAACGATTGAATTAGCTGTTTACGTCATTTTGTCCTTGTGTTGTGACTATCTTAAAGCTTTGGGATGGTGCGTAGCATAAATGAAATGTTTGAATAAAATCTGAAAAAACAAATAAACTTGGGACTGCTACTGCAATAATCCAACAATTTATAATGTGAGAACTTTCTTGTTTAACCGTAGTAGTGTTGAGTAGATGGCATCGTGCGTATGTGTAATTCAGTGAATGGAGATGGCCGGAAAACACCATTCCTCCACCCCCAAATTTCACCGATCTCCGCTTCTTATCTTCATTCTCTCACTCCTCACTTTCTCTCTCCTCTTCTACATTTTCTCCCCTTCCCCTACAGTTCCCCACGCCACTCTAAACTCTAATGTTGATTACTCCTTCGTATCCTCCCTTGAGAAATTCCTAATCAACTCCAAATCTCATACTACAGTTGCGGATGATACCGTGACTGGTACTGTTACCCAACAGGATGTTGAAAAACTAGATGTTTTGATTTCACGAAAACAGACTCGAAGGATTTATGACGATTCGTTTTATCCCCCGTCTTCACCTATTAGGGTTTATGTGTATAATATGCCGCCGAAATTTACGTATGATTTGCTGTGGTTGTTTCGAAATACGTATAAAGAGACCCATAATCTCACTTCCAATGGCAGCCCTGTTCACCGATTAATTGAACAAGTAATTCGTTATTGATTATTCCAAATTTTGTTTTAATGATTTCCTGTGAGTTTATAATTTATGTTAAATTTTTTTGGTTGGTTATTTGCTGTTGTAGCATTCAATTGATTACTGGTTATGGACCGATTTGATAGCACCGGAATCTGAGAGGTTGTTGAAGAATGTAGTTAGAGTTCACAAGCAGGAGGAAGCTGATTTTTTCTACATTCCATTTTTCACTACGATTAGCTTCTTTTTGCTGGATAAACAACAATGCAAGGCCCTTTATAGGGTGTGAGTGCGTTCCCAAATACTTTTGCTTTTTATTCTTTCCTCTTGCTAATTTGCATGATAACTTGCACCTATTTTACAACTAATGGAAGCCCTAACTGAATTACTGTAAAAGAGATCTAGAAATCAGTATGCTCTTGCAGTTAGCGAGTTTGTGCATTTTAATGGCGTTTTATCCTGTGCAATTGACCGTGAATTATGAAAGTTGACCGTTGGGAACTTTCACTTCTCAGCAAGAATTGTTGGATGATATCATCTACTGATATATAACATTCTGTCTGTTGCTTAATCTCCTGTAAAGATTTAAGCACTGTGAAGGGTAATTTTAAGAGTTGCTCTGTGCTCTGGGTGTGATAGCCATTACTCATCCTCTTAATAAGATTTAAATATATTATGTGACAGCAGGTAAGCTACCCGTGAACTCTATGAAAGTTTCATTTAAATGTATCCACCTTCTATTGGCATTCTTTTTATCTGGTGCGTGTAAAATCTAACATGTTTTGGCAATTTTAGAACTACATATTTTTCACGGGATGAGATCCGAGAGGATAGTGAGTGTTGATAACTATAAAATGATGAATTTCTTTCAGGGCTGTATCATGTCTGTTGGGGTAGAATATTTGCATGTATGAAGGGGTTTCTCATTCTATCAGTATAACTAGGTATCCATTTATAGATGTGTAATATGATGTCACATATGTTAAATCTAAAGCTGAAATTTGGGTTCTTTTGAAATTCTAAATCCAGATGATAGGTTCTCAGATGAGGACCAAAAAAAAGGATTTTGTTTACTGTCTCTCTATTGTCCTTGACATTGTTGGGTATCTCTACTTCGACACTGTTCTGTTTCGACTTTACTTCCTACAAAAGGAACCTGTTTCATCTTGAAATTCTCAGATCCATATTGGTTGTAATCATATAAGTGGAATGTCTAACAATTTGTGGATGTAGGAAACCCTGAAGTGGGTCACAGACCAGCCGGCATGGAAGCGGTCTGAGGGTAGAGATCACATACTTCCAGTTCACCACCCATGGTCATTTAAATCTGTTCGCAAATTTATGAAGAATGCAATTTGGCTGCTTCCAGATATGGACTCAACAGGAAACTGGTGAGTGTTTGACTTGAGTTGTTAGTAGTACACTAAACATATTAATTTATTGCTGCTGATATTTGACTGTTTTTGTCTTTTTAAGGTACAAGCCCGGACAAATTTACCTTGAAAAAGACTTAATACTTCCATATGTTCCCAATGTTGATTTGTGTGACTCAAAATGCTTTTCAGATTCAAAGAGAAACACACTGCTATTTTTTCGTGGAAGGCTGAAACGAAATGCTGTAAGGTTTCATCCCAGGATCAAGAAAATTGTTTATTTCTGTTTAGATGGTTCTAATTTCCTATTAAAATCCATTATATATTGAATTAGATGTGGTCAACAAAGGATGTGACAGCGGGTGGGTGGGTGGGTTGGGTTGTGGGCGCACTAAGGATGTTATATTAAAGTGTCCTAGTTATCCAATTCATTTGGATAGGGCATTCATATATTTCAATTCCTGTCTTTGTTTGTTAACTTAGAATTTAATTTTTATGCTTCCAGGGTGGGAAAATTCGTGCTAAACTCGTGACAGAACTTAGTAGTGCCAAGGATGTGGTTATAGAGGAGGGCAGTGCCGGAGAGACAGGAAAAGCAGCAGCTCAAATTGGCATGAGAAAGTAACTTTTGAACTGTATGCCTAATGATGTTTCAGCATTATAGTAATTAGTAAATAAAAATGATGTTTTTTTATCTACTTAGTTGCTTTGTTGGTGAGCAGGTCTATATTTTGCCTTAGTCCAGCTGGTGACACCCCTTCATCCGCTAGATTGTTTGATGCAATTGTCAGTGGGTGCATTCCTGTTGTAATTAGTGATGAATTGGAGCTTCCTTTTGAGGGCATACTTGACTATCGGAAGGTAAGCATGTATTTGGCCATTCAAATTGTTTTCTCAGTGCATCTCCTACATGGATAACATGAGTTGATGACTTGAAAGAAGAAGGATCAACATAGTATATTCATAATCTAAAATTTCAATTTTCCGATAAATTACTTGAAAGAAATACTAGGATTGATGGCATAAGATTTGAGAAGTAGATTGAAGAAATTAATCAAATGGCTTTGAGAAGATTTTCCGACATGAATTTTATAACATAAATATAATAATAGCTAGTGAATTTTTTTAAGCAGCAGCTTTGTCATAAAATTGTATTTTACTTGTTTTATATTAATAAAATTCTTCATGAGGCTTTTGTTTGATGATGGAGGCTGTTGTTTTACTTGCAGATAGCTTTATTTGTTTCTTCTAGCGATGCATTGCAGCCAAGATGGCTCTTGACATTTCTACGAAGTGTTAGTCCTGCTCAAATCAGAGAGATGCAATTGAATTTAGCCGAGGTATGTGCACCCCCAATTTGTTAACATAGCTAATCTCACTCCCCATGCTTCAACCTATCGGTCATGTTGGAATTAGGGCTGCAACGATTTCTTCACCATTTATAATATATGAAACAAACTTCCAATCCCCGGACACCATGTGTTCAGCTACATTGATTTGTTTTCAATTGCTGGATCTAAGTTGGTAAACCATGTGAAATTGAATTGAATTTAAACATTGTTACATTGCAGCACTCGAGACATTTCTTGTATTCTCACCCAGCTCAACCGATGGGGCCAGAGGACTTGGTTTGGAGAATGGTGTGTTACTCTTTATCTTTATTTACTTTTAATATGCTTCCATCATTATTTAGTGTTATTTTGCTTCAATCTGTAAAATTATTTTGCAAGAAGTGACGTACTAAGAGCCCGTTTGGTACCGATTAAAATCCAATTAAAATTGAAAATATGGCCATTATTGGGCCCCACTCGTCTAATAAAAGTCAACAATAACGGCTAGTTTTTCAATTTTAATTTCTACCAACGGGCTCCAAGAGTTGGTCCATTGATGGATGCTACACTTTTTAATATGTGAATTTTGTCAGAAGGATTGGTGGCTTGGTTTTTGCTGTTGGCCCCTTGTTAGAAATAGTAGAATAAGCTAGATGGACCCCTCTTCTGGGTGCCTCTTTTGAACTTCTGGATATTCTCTCTCCCTATTTTTGGAGGGGTGGATGGGCACTCACTTTATGTGGTATAAGGGAGACCTTTTTTTTGTCTACCCATTTTTTTTATTATTGACCACTGTTAGAAAGGCATCGATGTGATTCTGAAAGCTTGATACCAATATATTGACTTTTTACGAAATGGGAGGAACAGAGATGAAGTTCGGAATTTTGATATTAATGTGGTATCATTCTTCTTCCTTTAAATCTCAATGACACACAGCAGGCATTGTGAACATCAACAATAGATACTAGTAGAGTCTGATAATAAGATAAAGAAGAATAGTTTGCGTTGATAGTGTATTGTGTTCTTGTTTGGGTTGGGGGGACCTTGTCTATTCATAGCTTGCTTAAGATTTCATTCCTTGTTCGTAAGTACTGGTTATTATGATGGTGTTGAATGAAAGTGTACCAAGCAGGCATCCAAGTTTTAAACTAATAATTCTGATTCCTGGTGGTGTGAACAGATGGCCGGTAAGTTGGTGAACATGAAGCTTCATGTACGGAGGTCACAGCGTGTGGTGAAAGAATCAAGAAGTCTGTGTACATGTGATTGTAGACTTCCCAATAGTACAAACCCACATCTCTTTTCTTAATTCTTTATTGCAGCGTCTTCCCCGCTTCTCTTTCTTCTTGTATCGTGCATCTCAATTCTTGGAACAATATAGTGTAAGACCATTTGGCTAAAATGTTATGTATATCGTTACCTTTTCTTTTCACGCAATCAAGTTCATTGTGTGAACATCATCCCATTATGCAGCTGTCTTATTCTTTCTCCTTGGGCAATTTTGAAATATTTTAATTGTTCGAGAGAGAGAGAGAGAGAAAATGATATGGCATGTGATGAGGATAAAGTAATGTGACAGGCCACGTTTTTCCAATTCCACGCCCCCACCCTTAAATTACGGAATATATGGCCCACATGGTTAGAGCTTGGGACGTGCAAACCATGAAAATCATAATCATTGTTTTATATTATATTGGTTGTTTAATTAATTAGTTGTTTTGTGTCACATGCAATTGAAACTTCCAGGTAACAGATCACCGACGGACGTACTGGACTGATTATTTCGAAATTAACTTATATATAATTTTGTAAACAGTGTGATTTAGCCAAGTCGAACGATTAAAGTACGAAATAGGATCCTCCCAAACAATATAATACTAATAATTCCACGTCACCGTCTTCCCATTCTTGCATTTTCATATTCATCGATTTAAAATTTAAAGTACTTATTTTTATTAATGAAATATTGAATTTAGAAATAAGATGTTTGGCCTGCTTTTTCGACGCGAGCGCGTATGATATTCGTCTAAAGTTAAGCCCTTGTTTGATTTTGCTAAAAATCAAATGTGTAGTAAATTTTGATAAAAATGATGAAATGCATGATTTAAAAATTGAAAAAAAAAAAAGTTGAAGGTTGCCTAAAATGAGTGATTTTTATCAAATTCTTCTAGTTAAATCAAACAGGCTAAATGGGATTTTAGAAATTGTTTCATATTTTGCAAATATTATGACTTTCTTTTCGTTTATTTGTTTTTCTATCATTTGACTTTAAAAAGGACCATAAGAAATCTTTGTACGAACAACTGTAAATGCGTCATCGTGTGCCAACATCCTTAAAAGACAGTAAAACGCTGCCCTGTCAACTGTGGTAACTAATGACATTACACTACAATATAAACACAGAGACAGACACAGAGGGTCAGAAGGAGAGGAAGAAGCTGTCTTTTGAAGAAAGTGGGGAGCCGGCCCGGCGGTGGAAAATCCATGTCATATATGTTCGTCTCTAACCCCAGTTTTAAGGTATAATAATACATTGTTTCAATTGATATATACATACTTTCAATATGAATATCAATACGTGTACTCAGAGCTTGTTGTCCATAACTAACAAAGCATAAAGAGTAGTTCAATTATTTTGTTCGTTACTGGAAGGAATATGAAACTGATTGTTCTTTCTTGAAATGGTGCTCTGATCTTTCCTTTTACTCTCTACTGTGTATGTGTATCACTCTTTCCTTTTCAAACTTGATTTTCTTAATCTTTATTAAAGATCTGATTGTAATTTATAGATAATGTTTCCGGATTGCTCAGTAGATTGAAGCTCTATGCCTTTATTCTGACTTTAGGATCCAATTCTGACAATGCCAAATATTTTCTTTAGATCTTGTTAATATTTCATTTGACTAAATTTGCTCGTGATTCGCCTAGAATTCTCTCTCTCGCTGTATTTGGCTTTGAATAGATTGTCATCCATAGGAAGAAAGCTACAGATAAAATAGAATTCTACTAATCTGCAAATGTGGTGCAGGGCCATCGAGTGTAGATTCTAATACTAGTATTTGAAAATGGCATCAAAATCATTCAAGGCGAGCAGATCCAATCTATCGACAGCATCATCGGATGTGCCAGATTCGCATAATGGTAAGCCTCCACTGCCCCCACACGTGACATTTGCTCGGAGGACTTCATCTGGCCGATATGTCAGTTACTCAAGGGATGATCTTGATAGCGAACTCGGAAGTGTTGATTTTATGAACTATACAGTGCACATGCCACCAACTCCGGATAACCAGCCCATGGATCCCATCTCTCGAAGGGTTGAAGAGCAATACGTGTCGAGTTCACTCTTCACAGGTGGATATAACAGCATTACACGAGCTCATCTTATGGATAAGGTTATTGAATCAGAAGCAAACCATCCACAAATGGCTGGTGCAAAAGGGTCGTCTTGTGCAGTTCCTGGATGTGATGGCAATGTCATGAGTGATGAAAGGGGAAATGATATCCTCCCGTGTGAGTGTGATTTCAAGATATGTAGAGATTGTTACTTGGACGTGATCAAAACTGGAGATGGGATTTGCCCGGGGTGTAAGGAGCAGTATAAGACTACTGATTTGGATGAAGCAATGGAAACTGTGCGAGCACTTCCTCAGCTCCCACCGCCATCTGGGATGTCGAGAATGGAGAGGAGGTTGTCATTGATGAAATCAACAAAGTCAGCACTAATGAGAAGTCAGACGGGAGATTTTGATCACAACCGGTGGCTGTTTGAAACAAAAGGAACCTATGGATATGGAAACGCTATATGGCCAAAGGAGGGAGGCTTTGAGAACGGGAAAGATGATGACTTTGTTGAACCTACTGAGTTAGTGAACAAGCCATGGAGGCCACTTACTCGCAAACTCAAGATTCCAGCTGCTATTCTTAGCCCATACAGGTACATCCTCTATCATGTTTTATTCTTCAAACGTTATGATGTGATTCTGGTTTGTACTTTTCTTTCCCATTGTTCTTGCACAGATGTCATGATTATGCAAAATGTCTTATCATCTATTTAATCTTCAGATCGAAAAACTGATAACAAGCGCGAACTTTTTGGTTTCCCTTATAGCTCCAGGGTAGTTGATTCTTAAATGTATACAGAGTTGTTTGCATCCATCCGATACATTTTTTAAAATGGGAGCTGATCATCATTTTTTTCTTGTATTTTCTTGACTTAATAGTGTAATTGCTAAAGATCTAGTTGATTTGGATCTCTCAGTAGAACCAGCAATGAATTGAACAGTGGACAAAAATGATTCACTGGCTACATATTTATTGGGAACAAGACTTTGTTGATGTTGTATTAACTTTTATAGTCTTTAGCTCAAAATTCGGATGTTAAGACTCACTTGAGCATCTTCAAATGTTTGGAACTCTCAAAAATGTTGCTGGTGTGTTTTTCACTTTTAACTAGAATAATTATAGCTTGCAATACCAAGAGAAAATAGTCATTTTATCGTTTCACGACCATTTGGCACACAACATACATATCATGCGATGTATTATGGTCCACATACCGAGTACATGCTAATTTAAACTTTGTACTTCCTTTTTCGTCTCTGCTCACAGGCTTCTTATTGTTATACGAATGGTAGTTCTTGGGTTTTTCTTGACGTGGAGAATCCAGCACCCCAACAATGACGCTGTCTGGCTCTGGGGAATGTCTGTGGTTTGTGAATTATGGTTTACTTTCTCTTGGATTCTTGACCAACTACCAAAGCTTTGCCCCATTAATCGAGCTACAGATCTTAATGTCTTAAAAGAGAAATTTGAAATGCCTAGTTTAAGCAATCCTACTGGCAAGTCTGATCTTCCCGGCATAGATATCTTTGTCTCTACAGCAGATCCAGAGAAAGAACCACCCCTTGTCACTGCTAATACCATATTGTCTATACTATCTACCGATTATCCAGTTGAAAAGCTTGCTTGTTATGTTTCTGACGATGGAGGGGCACTTTTGACATTCGAAGCCATGGCAGAAGCTGCAAGTTTTGCAAATATATGGGTCCCATTTTGTCGCAAGCACAACATTGAACCAAGGAATCCGGAAACTTATTTCAATCTGAAGAAAGATCCTTACAAGAACAAGGTGCGTCAAGACTTTGTCAAGGACCGTAGACGAGTAAAGCGCGAGTATGATGAGTTTAAGGTTCGGATCAATAGCCTGCCAGACTCTATACGGCGCCGATCTGATGCTTATCATTCAAGGGAGGAACTTAAGGCCATGAAGGAACAGAGACAGACAAAAGGAGATGAACCTGTAGAGGTTATCAAGGTCAAGAAAGCTACATGGATGGCAGATGGAACCCATTGGCCTGGAACTTGGCAGAATCCTGCACCTGAGCACTCTAAAGGTGATCATGCGGGAATAATGCAGGTATAACCAAATATTTCTGTGTGCCTGTTCTAACTTGCAATTTAAGCTCAAGACCAGAAAGCTTACCGACTGTGAAGAACAAGTGGTCGGTCATATAACTAATAACCTCTTGTTCAAATGATGCAGGTGATGTTGAAACCTCCAAGTGATGAACCACTACAGGGAACATCAGAAGGTGGGGTGATTGACCTGACTGATGTTGATATTCGTCTCCCCATGCTTGTTTATGTTTCCCGTGAAAAGCGCCCTGGATATGATCACAACAAGAAAGCAGGTGCCATGAATGCTCTGGTTAGAGCCTCCGCAATCATGTCTAATGGCCCATTTATTCTTAACCTTGATTGTGACCACTACATCTACAACTCCCAAGCCATGAGGGAAGGAATGTGTTTCATGATGGATAGAGGTGGTGACCGTCTATGCTATGTGCAGTTTCCTCAAAGATTTGAAGGTATTGACCCATCCGATCGCTATGCCAATCGCAATACTGTTTTCTTTGATGGAAACATGCGTGCTCTTGATGGGCTACAGGGTCCAGTTTATGTTGGAACCGGTTGTCTCTTTAGGCGGGTTGCCCTTTATGGCTTTGATCCACCTCGGTCCAAAGAACACAGCCCTGGCTGGTGCAGCTGCTGCTTTGGCCAGCGGAGAAAGCATGCCACAGTTGCTAGTTCCCCAGACGAGAACCGATCCTTGAGAATGGGCGATTCTGACGACGAAGAAATGAACCTCTCGCTTTCTCCAAAAATGTTTGGAAATTCTAATTTATTGATGGATTCAATACCGGTGGCAGAGTTTCAAGGTCGTCCTCTGGCTGATCATCCAGCTGTGAAGAATGGGCGACCGCCTGGTGCTCTTACCTTTCCCCGAGATATTCTTGATGCGTCGACTGTTGCAGAGGCAATCAGTGTTATCTCCTGCTGGTATGAGGAGAAGACTGAATGGGGACAGCGGGTTGGATGGATTTATGGGTCTGTTACAGAAGATGTTGTCACGGGTTATAGGATGCATAACAGGGGATGGAAATCAGTTTACTGTGTGACTAAGCGTGATGCCTTCCGTGGGACTGCCCCTATCAATCTCACAGATAGGCTTCATCAGGTCCTTCGTTGGGCTACTGGTTCAGTCGAAATATTCTTCTCCCGCAACAATGCCCTTCTGGCAAGCTCAAAAATGAAGGTTTTGCAAAGAATCGCGTACCTTAATGTCGGAATTTATCCTTTCACTTCGGTTTTCCTAATTGTCTACTGCTTTCTTCCTGCACTTTCCCTGTTCTCTGGCCAGTTTATTGTTCAAACCCTCAATGTTACATTCTTAGTATACCTCTTGATCATTACTGTAACACTCTGTTTGCTCGCTGTGCTTGAGGTCAAGTGGGCCGGCATTGAACTAGAAGAGTGGTGGAGGAATGAACAGTTCTGGTTAATTGGGGGGATTAGTGCTCACTTGGCTGCCGTGTTTCAGGGGCTGCTAAAAGTTATTGCTGGAGTCGAGATCTCTTTCACCTTGACATCGAAATCAGCTGGGGATGATGACGATGACGAATTTGCTGATCTCTATCTCGTCAAATGGACATCCCTCATGATCCCGCCCATCACCATTATGATGGTTAATTTGATAGCCATAGCAATTGGATTTAGCCGCACAATTTACAGTGTTATACCACAATGGAGCCGTCTTTTAGGAGGAGTTTTCTTCAGTTTTTGGGTTTTGGCACATCTATACCCCTTTGCCAAAGGGCTTATGGGCAGAAGAGGGAGAACTCCAACAATTGTTTTTGTATGGTCAGGACTTATTGCCATCATAATATCCCTCCTATGGGTGGCCATCAATCCTCCAGCAGGCAGTAACCAGATTGGGGGTTCATTCCAGTTTCCTTGACAGTTCCTTTTCCTTTTTCACCGCAGGGGCTTCAGAAATTTCTCGTGCTGGTTTGGTCTATCTCAATACCTTGCTGGTACAAGAAATTCTAAAAAATTCTCAGCCCCAATCGGATGGACTCGAAGTGAGTTTACTATAAATCTATACATCAGTCGAATTCTTTTCTTCAATCAACTTCTTATAAACAACATACAAACTGTTGGTCTCTATACATTGTTTAGTTGTAAGAAATGGCAGAGAACTTTGTTGTTTTTGGTATCACGTGGAACAATATTCATTTATTTTTGATTGTTTGTCTATATTGGTGGACTAGGAATTCTGATAAGGTGCTAAATTTTCAATTTTGGGAGTTCTGAATGAGGGTTTCACTCAACTCTGCAGGGTTAGTGCATGCTTGCAGTTTTTTTTTTTTGAATTCGAACTGTATTATATATTAAGATAACTCGTCACATACGAAAGAAGAAATAAACAAGAAGAATCAACCCAATGCATATCACTGGGTAAAGAGTTAGCCATACATGCTAAGTTGTAAACCACTTTATTATCTAGCTAGCAGTATAAAGCTTATTATCTAGCTAGCAGTATAAAGCTAGCTAGATAATAAAGTGAGAAGAAGCTCACATTTGACTATATTAATGTGTGATAAGAAGTTGCACATCAGACAGTGACCCTCGGGAAGAGCAATCAACTCGGAGAAATCCTTGCCATACTGAAATGAAGAAATACAGGGGTGAGACAAACACGTGGGACTCACTTTTTTAATAATATTTAAATCAGGTGGGACCCACACCCATGTGAGTCTTCTGTAGAACTTCTGGCACAAAAATTATGTACATTCAACTTAATTGATCAACTCGGCTGTCTCTAAATCAAATATGGCACCCGCGGCAACAACATAAACTAGGTGGTACCGGATTAAGCACCCGAACCTATAAATCCCTCCTTGTGCACCGTTGATCAATGTTTAGTTTCAGCATTCCTGCACCAGGAGCACACCGAAAAGAGGATGAATTAGAACCTCCCGTCACCCATGCAACAACTATTTCTCCCCATCAGTAGATATTTGTAGTTAAGAAAGGCACTCCTTCGAATAAATTTAGTTAGTAGTTCATTTCATCAAAATAATTTTTCAACAAGAGATGTTGCCTAGCAATGCCCAGGTAAGTCAACAAGTCAAGAACGTGCAGCCCAACATCTTACCCGATGAATGCGAAGAACGTGCAGCCGATCGAATGGGTATTACTGAAGCCCATGTTCACAAATTGCATCGAGGAAATCCTGTTTTTCTCCTACCATACCAGATGTTGTACAAGAGAGAGCCAACTCTTTCACATTTCGGAGTATTTGGGGTGCCATTGCTCGTGCTTTCTCACAGCAGTAAAGAATTGACTACAACCCAACTTATTCCAGTATCATGTCAAACACTACCAAATGTGTAGCACAATTAAGATCTAAGAAAAAGTCGCAGTGGCACAAGCGTCCAACACGCTTGTCCTATTAAAACCTCAGACGATGTTATTGATTTAGTCATCCATCTTCCAAATTTTCCAACACTGCTATGTAGAAAATTTACTGGTTTTGGGTTCTTACTTTTGGCGTAGAACTCATAACATATTCCACAACACAAATAAACCTTTATTCATCACCAACAAATACATCTCACAGATTACATCGAAATAGTAAAATTAGCAAAAAAAAGAAAAATGGATAGTACTGAATTACAACAATTAAACCAAAATTCGAATAACTTGTTACCAAGATCACATTGCTCCAAATTTTATCTCTGAGCTAGAATAAAACACTATAGCAGATGGCACCAAACGAAACAAGTACAGCATGATGAGACAGATCACTTTCTCATCAATACAAGGTGCCACAAACCAACAAAAAAGGCAGTAAGATAACAGACCTCTCTAAATTCCAAGATACAAAATTGTTCTATGAAAAAACAAAACAAAAACGATTTCTGCACAACCTGCAATGTTGTATACACTAGACCTATTTTGAATTGCTGAAGGCCATTTCAACAATCAGTTCAAACATTCCTCAATTACAATGGCACAAGCTGTATTTCCTACATTAGAATCTAATTACTCTACACCCAAAAAATGTTTCCTTGAGCCGCGAATCCATTGTGCCCGGGCACCTCCACTGCTCACCGCTTCAAATAAGACAACAATCTGGGCATGTGACAAAAAGCATTGGGAGAAGAAAAATACAAATCAGACCTTAATATAATTTATGGGAGTGAACTCTGTGACAAAAGAGTTAAAATCCATGAAACTAGGTTAACGCAGAAAGATTTTCCGACATTTACAAGTCCACCATCTCATCTTGTATCTCATTGGGTGCTATTAGGCCTGGAATGGAAAGCATATGTTGTCGGTCCCTTTCTTGCTGAGCAGCAGCCTCTTCCGCATAGAGATCTTTGTTGTCTTACACCATGGTTTTATAGTTGAAATAAGATTTGCGACATGCCAATAGAGCAAGATTAAAAGACCAGATACGGGATACCTTTCGCCAATGGTGTTTTGGTAGAGGATTGCATGGTACAGAATAATATTAAAGTAAAAGTACAAATCTAACTTCTCCCTGATAACAGGAGAGACATCTTCAAGCAATATAAATTATTTTCGAATATGTCTTAATCAAAATTCATCATAAATCATTCTTAACCGTATACTATATATTTCCATCCAAGGGGAACAAGGCACAAAGCTTCTATAAACATAAAAAAAAAGGTGCACACAGAACCCTAATCAGATTTTTTTTTCACGCTTATCCTGGAGTTCTCAACTGTAACCCAAAAGATTGGACTGATAAAAAAGGGAATCAAAAGGAAAAACCCAACATCTCGCCGCCCAAAGGACTTGAGGAAAACTGGAANCAGGAGAGACATCTTCAAGCAATATAAATTATTTTCGAATATGTCTTAATCAAAATTCATCATAAATCATTCTTAACCGTATACTATATATTTCCATCCAAGGGGAACAAGGCACAAAGCTTCTATAAACATAAAAAAAAAGGTGCACACAGAACCCTAATCAGATTTTTTTTTCACGCTTATCCTGGAGTTCTCAACTGTAACCCAAAAGATTGGACTGATAAAAAAGGGAATCAAAAGGAAAAACCCAACATCTCGCCGCCCAAAGGACTTGAGGAAAACTGGAATAAATTATCCAAAAGTCGAAAACTCCATCCAGGACAGCTGAAAGACAGAATTCATCTAAGGGGTTTTATGAATGTAAAAACAAGTTGAAACCATGACAAAATGCCTGTAACTGAGTAACACTTCACCTGGGCTGAAAATCTCGCATGTGATTCTTGAAAGTTGAAAGGTCAATTCGTGACTCAAAGAGTCCGTTCACAAATTGGGTCACCTGAAAAGATCCAGTAAGTAATAAAGCCATTGAAATGGTACTTGTATATAAACAATACTTCACAAATTTTAACTTATTGTCGTCATATTTGGGAAGGAAGTGTATATTCACGGACAAAAAAACCATTATTTGGACAACAATAAGGAACTTTGGAGACGTCACGTAGAGGCTCACTCAAGGAACCAGATTCCACCTGTAATAGATTCAATACGACTGCAATTAGCATGCTCTAGGCAAAATTGTGAATAGGAACATACTTTATGAAAATTGTCAATGTAAATGTTAAAATTATACACGACTATCACGTGATTTAATGCTGACATTAAGTCATTTGATGGTTTTGTTCTCTAACTTTAAGTTGCATGAAAGTTGCGTGTGATTTTAACATCTACATTGATTGTTTTGGTCACATAGGAAGTCATACAAATGTTTAGTAGGTTGGAGACCATAACCTCAATTTAAAAATTGAGAACCCAACTAATTTTTATATTGTAATTAATTAGATTATCGATAATTTGCACAAGATTCTTCAATTTCACAGCTACCTACTCACAACAAAGATTTGGATTTGAAATTTCCTTCCGAGTATCAAAGATCGAAAGGCAAAAGATGAATTAAAAGGGGGTAGATTTTCGGCTAAACCTAACTTATCATTCATAAAAGAGAAATTCTATAATCCAATACTTCTTTCAAAAAGATCGAAACTTGAATGGGATTTGTGCATTGCAATGAGAATTTTCTTCCGCCTTTGTTCTTATTCGTGCATGGAAATTGTATGCATTTCATGGTAATTATTTCTTGATGTATAAAACTTAGTTGTGGGAAAAATTGAGCATCATCAATGTGAAACAAAGAATGTGTTTTTGCAGTGAGTTTGCACTATTGCACGCATAATTAGGTTTTCCACTTCCCTGTTTATGATATTTACTTGTGTAAGGATTTTTATGTGGTGTTCATAAATATATGGGTGTAAATTTGGGGTTATTTATGTCATTATATATGTGACCAATTTAGTAATAGATAAAAATATACTTAAAAATGTAGTACAATTAATAAATTGTGGTGTGAATATAACCATCAAAAAATGTATTCTAAAATTTCGTCAAACATGACTCGAAATTTGAATTATGAATAGATTTGTAATTTTACGAAGTCGCTTAGCAGTTGATGCTTCCAACAATCTGCACATGCTTGATCTCGAACTGGATACTTAATAACGCGCGAACATATTTTCAATACCGAAACAAAGGCATTGATGTGTGTTCTCGTCGTCCCTCTAATGTTTAAATCAGATAGAGAATCTATGCAAAAAGTTGTATGTTGAGATATTATTAAAAACAAACCTGAATAATGAGGTTGAATCATGTATGTATGGATGTTGGAGATGAAGTCTTTAAAATGATTCAACTTCCCGTAGTCCTTATCTTTGGCATACAAGGTATTTGTGTTACGTTAGAAGTGCACTGTTTGAGTTAGAGTCAAATTTGTAATATGTTAGGAAACACATTTAAAAAAGAATAGTGGGAAGTTGTAGTCAAAATAGGATTAGTAATCCTAGAAGACAAGATAAGGTCAATGAGATTAGAGAAAAGAGCTACAAGCCCGTTCTAAAGGATTACCCCGACCTCAATCCTAAGCCCGAACTTGGAACCAACCTAATCATGATGGGTTGATATCGGGCAATGTGCTTGAGCTCATGGTGCACATCATTAAAACACATCATCGGTAAAAGTAAATATATATTTAGGATTTATATCGTTTGTTATTATGATCAATTCTATGACCTCTCAAATTTGTAATGTGGATTTCATAAATGATGGCTTTACAATTTCTGCACACCCTATCCACACAACACTACAACCCTAAAATTAAGGAACCTAGAATACCCATGTTTAAGGTATAGTAGGGTGAGCAAACTATTTCCTCGGGTTATTTTCGTGCGAAAAATTTCAACATCTCTTTAGTAATATAGCCGTTAACCCCCAATACAAGTCCTTGGCCGTTTGAATCACCATACCCTGATTAAGAAATCCCCACAAGAATATATATTGGTCCCATCAGTTCAACTGAAACAATCCCTCGCTCTCATCACATAGGACACTATCGGCTCCTACTCGGAACCAGCAATCCCTCTTTCTAATATACTAAATTTAATTTCTGGGTTGTTTTAATTGCTTTGATTCAGATTTCGGTTGTTTTTTAATCTGATTTTTGCAGGATTCACTTTTCTTTTTTCGTTTGTTTTAGTAGGCCTCTCTCTTTCTCTTTTGTTAATTGCATATTTGCATCATATATATACACGCTTAGCGTCTACATATATCTTCCATTGTTTGTTTGTTTGTTTTTTTTTGTGCTAATGGTGATGGAAACAGGAAGTGTTAATTCTTCTGCATCTTCGAACAAGATTCAATCACAAAGCCCACTTCAGGAACTGCCCTTTCACAGACGAAGTTCGCGGGAGAATGTACGTGGTTGTTTTACGGTGTTTAATATCTTGTATAGTTTAAGATTTTCCACCAGATATATCTATGTTAAGAAGAAATTTATTGAAATTGGGAGAAAGGGAAAGAAAAACTAAATTAAAATGGTTGTTTTTCCAAGTCCACGCTACTGTTAAAATTGGGTATATATTTTTCAATTCCGATCCATGTCCCACACTATCAGCAATTATGTTTTAATGATTTTCGATTCTATTCTAGAATTTGGTGGACTTTATTTGTTTTACTATCTGTGTTTTGAATATGATTTATAAAATTAGGGTTTTTGAAATAGTCTAATTAAGTTTTCAATTTAATTTAAATCGAACATGTCTGTTCTCTGGGGTCTACATAGTGATTTTAAAATTTGTTTAAATTATGTTAGCGGTAGATGTGTATCTCAAGATTATGATGCTTTTGGTTTCCACAGTTGGATCGGTTTATACCGAATAGGTCAGCTATGAACTTTGACTACGCGCGTTACATGCTTACTGAAGCGAGGAAAGGTAAGGAAAATCCTGCAGAGAACTTTTCGCCATCCAGAGAGGCGTACAGGAAACAACTCGCTGAAGCCTTAGATATGAATAGGACAAGGATTCTTGCTTTCAAGAACAAGCCACCTACCCCCACAGAGACAGTACTGAATGAGTTTGCATCTGCTGCTCACCAGGCCAAACCCTCAAAACCACGTCGGCATATTCCCCAGGTTGGTGGTGTTCAATTGTTTTGTTGAATTTTATTTAATTTGATGGGAGAGTACTTAACATGGATGTTCTCTAAAAAAAATTAAATCAATTTGTATATTTATGCAGACATCTGAGAGGACTTTAGATGCCCCTGATATTGTGGATGATTACTATTTGAACCTATTAGATTGGGGTAGCAGCAACATTCTCTCCATTGCTCTTGGAAACACCGTGTACATGTGGGATGCATCTAATGCTGCTACATCAGAACTTGTCACAATTGATGAAGAAAATGGCCCTGTGACCAGTGTCAAATGGGCTCCCGATGGACAACACATAGCTGTTGGACTGAACAACTCGGAAGTTCAGCTATGGGATTCGACAGCCAATAGACTGGTGTGTATCTATCCGCTAGTATTTTCTGCTAATTTTTTAGGATTGAATTTTTTTTTTTTTTAAACCATCAAGCTGGTATTCTATCCAGTTTGATTTGACATGAATAGTGGTCGATCTTGTCCAATCTAGTTGACCAACTTTATACTTACAATTAGGTTAAAAGGTCTTAGTTATTTTCATTATGTACTTCCGCTGCGGGTAAGAACTTTGAGAGGCGGCCATGAGTCACGAGTTGGTGCTCTGGACTGGAACAATCACATTTTGACTACTGGAGGCATGGATGGTCAGATCATTAACAATGATGTTAGAGTGAGGGCACACATCGTTGAAACTTATAGAGGACATCATCAAGAAGTTTGTGGGCTTAAATGGTCAGCCTCTGGCCAGCAGTTAGCAAGTGGCGGAAACGATAATCTGCTCCACATATGGGACAGATCCATGGCTTCATCTAATTCTCCAACTCAGTGGCTTCATAGGCTTGAGGAACATACTGCTGCTGTCAAAGCTCTTGCCTGGTGTCCTTTCCAGGGTAATTTACTGGCCTCAGGTGGAGGTGGAGGTGACCGGTTCTGGAACACGCACACTGGTGTGTGCTTGAATTCAGCTGACACAGGCTCACAGGTCTGTGCTTTATTGTGGAATAAAAATGAACGTGAATTGCTTAGCTCACATGGCTTTACTCAGAATCAGCTCACTCTCTGGAAATACCCCTCCATGGTGAAAATAGCCGAGCTCACTGGGCATGCATCAAGATTTCTTTTTATGGTTCAGGTACCGAATTGTACTTTATTTGAAGAGTAATCTTTTAACATCTTAAACCTGATCATATTTTTTTTGTGCTTGTCTGATTTAGAGCCCAGATGGATGCACGGTTGCATCAGCAGCAGGAGATGAAACTCAGGTTTTGGAATGTTTTTGGGACACCTGAAGTGGCAAAACCAGCACCCAAGACATACTCAGAGCCATTTGCTCACTTGAACCGCATTCGGTGATTGACATGAGAAAGCAACATCATGGTGTTGTGAAAATGGTTACAGGCAATTGAATATTTTATCTCTTCCAAAATGCAATCTTGAATCTATTTAAGATGTTCTTTTCAATCAGTTGCTTATTCATATTAACATTATGTGAATTCTTCACATTAACATTGCATTATGAAAAAAAATAAAAAATTATTTCTTTTAACTGGGGTAAGGGTAATTCGTAATCTTTCTCATTGAAATGCAGAGCCCACGAGTATGAAATATGGAAGAAATTGGAGGAGAGTCAGCGCATTGTTGGAATGATGGTAGACGGTATCAGCTTATTGCTTAGATATGGAAGTTCAAATCTCTCCCACCATGATTTGGATCAGTGCCGTCCTCATGAATGGTAAGATTTTCACATTTTCATTTGATCAGCTCTTAGATTTTGAGTGACACGTCCATAGATCAATTATTTTGTTATATTTAGGAACAAAAATAATAATCTCAAAAGATTAGAGTTGGAAACTGAAAGAGATATTTGCCAACTGTATAGTGCTCGGAGTTTTACCTTGCATTGATTACTGTTTTACCTTGTATGCGTGCGCTTTTTGTTATTAATTTTTCACCTGTGAAGTAAAATAAGTAAATTGCTAGCAGGATAAATTTGGTGTAAGATCTAGAATTGCAACACGAACTGGTGGCTGCTTTTGCCTACTGGGTTTTTGAGCCTTCTTTTGGGAGGAGGGGACTGGGTTTGTGCCTTCTTTTGGGGGGAGGAGTGAAATCCATTGATCCCCATGCCTGTTTTGCAGCCCTTTCCATGCCTCTTTCGCAGCGCTTTCATCATTGCCCTCCCAGCTGGCCATTTTTCCGTGCCTTTTGACAAAATGTGTTTTACAGTTGTAGGTTGCGTTACATCTTAATTAAGGGTTCTCCAGAATCGAAGAATGTGGTCTTCTATTTGCCGCTAGACTTGTGAAAGTTTACCATTCATTTACATCTCAAGAAAGGCGTGGGAGAATTTGTATGAGAACAAAGTACACTCTTGCTAACAAAAGTGTGTTAAGATCTTTTTTCTCATTATTACTCCTTCACTAACTGATGAAGGAGCACAGAGCTCTTGCACAGAAGACCTTACACGGCATTCAAGCAGATCTTTTCAACGAGGAGAACTATAGAAAACCATCTGAACAATTGTTTTTATCAGTTTTGATCTAATGCCCACGGTGGGCGTGGCAACATCCGGTGTTGCCATGTGTTGTTTTTTATATCATCTTATTCTTTTGTATTATCTTATCGCTTTATTTCACCGGAACAAGTGTTTTATATTATATTGTTATTACAAAATTTATATTACCTTGTTTTATTTTATTATTACTTCAATTCTAAACAATAATCTGCGATAACACCATTAAATACGTAATTATAGATACATGGGCACGTGCACCCAACTAGATCAAGCAAGGTACGGGTTTTAAACAAGTTTACAAGACAAGGAGGTGAGATCCAAACCAGATCTTGGAGAAATGTCCAAAAAGAAAAGAAATACTGATCAAGCAAGGTAAAAGATTAAATTGTATAAATATAACTGACAAGCCATATCATCAATATTATATATACCAGACAAGACATATCACATATATGTGAAAATTTCACCACACCAAGATCTCAAAACGATAGTATTTGTGGGCTTAATCCTGCCATTATAATATATTAACAAAAAGTGACTACGTGAACTGCCGCCTCATGTAAGTATCTTGATGCACAAAAACAGGATCTTGAGCGTTCTGTGGAGGAATTTGGGGTTGTCCCATTGCAATTCCGCCTTGACCTGGATGAACCGGTCCCTGCCATAGATCGCTTCCATCCTTTGTTGAAGTCAAGATGAGATAGTAGACAATCCCAAGAAAGACACTTGCAAGGGACAGTAAAGCAGCTCCGGCAAAAACTCCAGGCTTCATGACATAGCAATAGTAGCTACCAAAATATAAGTTTTCTTCACCGTGTTGATCATTGAGTGCTGCACCAGTTAACAGCAGAAGGAATGCTATGACGAATGTGAACCTGCATAATATGAAGAAAATTTTCACTTTTCACACGAGCGTTTGGCTACCTGCAAAAAAGTAGAAATACCTAAAACGAGAAGTAAAGACTTATTTCTAATAAAACAAGTCTTCTGTTCAAAAAGTTACTTATAATTAACATTTTAGGAAAACAAGTTTGGGAGAATTAGCTGCTTAAAAGCTATTTTTAAGCTTAAACTGGAAAGGCAACACCAAATTCTTGAAGTTCGAATAACAAGGTCGATTTTAGAATATAGGACAGATTTTCCTCTATTTAGAATATTATTTCATATGTTACCAAAAGTTCATTCTTTGTTTTCAATGCCGTGACTTGTGTAATTGAAGAAAGAGTGTAATGACTGCCTAGAAGTTTGAATTTAGAAGTCCCACATCTAATGTGCCTGATTTCATCATTTATAACCACTAGAGGTTATACGAGTACAAAAATCACAATAATAGTGGACTGCTACTTTCCTATTTTTAGATTGTATGAAGCCTAAGTATATTATTCACTCATCCTTTCAACCACATATCAACTTGACTTATATTCGTGGAGGCTCATTTATTTTTCGTTTATTATTGCACACAGAGTTAGAGATTAAGAACTAATCCATATCACCATGTAGTGAAACCCAGTATATTTCAGTATAGGTGGCATTCAAATGGAGAATAATACTAGAGGATTGGAATTACCAGGAGACGACAAAGCAGATAAGTGCCAGTGTCCTATTAGAGTTTGATTGATGAGGGCCTTTTCGACAACAAATACACCCAGTGGCAACATTGATGACAATTTGAGCAATCGTGAGAGCTACAGCTGCAGTTAATCCAAGGCCCAGGGCCGGACTCCTTGGATATACACATTCAGTAGGAGAAGGAAATTGAACCTGAGAACCCTGCAGAATACTAAAAAAATCAAATAACAGCTATATCAAGAATATCATGGCTTATGAATGCCGAAGAAAGGACCAGAGAGAAGTGGAATAAAAGACTGCCCATTAGTTAATCAGCACAGACCAAAACAACTGTCATAGGCGGGGCTGTTAACCTCAATAGTGTAACAACCAACAACTAACAGGATAGGAATGTCTTAGAAGAATGTTTCACTCAATCACCTTTTGAATTTCGTAGAATGGCTGCCTCAGTTTATTGCTTTTGTGCTCCCAATTCACATCTCAATATCAATATCTGCAAGATTGCTACATGGTGGAATGTCCCAGATGTAATGAGATTGCATCTGTCTGATACCACATTTATGCAACCGAGCTTCCAAGACTACATCTATACCATGTGGCCTAGAGGCTAGAGGTGCCAAGATTCATAATGGACAGCGGACAAAGTTGGATGGTTCGTCACTATAATGTGGGTATATAAACTTCCCAGGGCTTGGACAATAGGTAAATTAATTAGAGAATGTTGGTTAGCATAGACAAAGCACGATTTGATTGACGTAAAATGGGGTATCTTGGGAGACTGCAGCAAATGTCCTCTTTCGATACCAATATTCTCTCAGGATTAACCTATGGTTTACCTTTGCACCCTTATATCTTAAAAGCTCAGAAGTTCGCGTATGATTATGTTTGCTGATTTCAACAAAATTCTACAAATTGAAACGTTATAGGATTGCAAGAATTGTAAGTACGATGATAAGTTTACTTAATCTCACATCCTATATCCAGATGGGAATCCCGACTTCCAATTTGATTAAAATCACTACAAAATAAAAAGTGACAGGAAAATCCAATCTTCAATATACTATAAGCTTAGAGAAAAAAGTAGCCCCTCTTAGTTAGATTGGCAAAATTGCATCATCTGGTCTGAATACTCTGGAATTAGCATATTCTTGAAAAACATACATTTTTTAATATTTCAAAAAATTATTTTAAATTCACAGAAAACGGAACCATATCTCAGTTGTGTGCATAGCTAGTAGATAGGGAGACGAGAAAAGAAGATGGAAATTTCCTCATCCTCATATAAATAGTTATTAATCCTCATATAAAGAGTAATGAATACATACCTTAATCCTCTTGGCCTCGGCAGCAAAACCTGTAGCAGCTGATAGTAGCCCTAAAAACCCAACAACAGAGCACACTATTATCACCTTCCTCTCCATTAATTCTTCTCTCTCTCTCTCTAAAAATATGCCAAGATTCTTCTTTCTCGTACGACTGTTAGTTTCTGTTTGAATTGCAATAATTAATTAGTATATAAAGAAACTGGAATAGGAAGCGGTTCCTGCTTCCCAAGTGTTTTGTCTCTTTATTCGAAATAACAGTGGCAATTCCACTTTTCTTTCCTTTGAATGAGTGGAGAGAAAAATAAGTGCACTTCTCTTTGTATTTTTGTGTTTTGAATTTTAAATTTATTTTTGGTTTTGTATTTTAAGTATTCATTTTGAATTTATTGAAAATATGTTTTTTTTGACATTTTAAAAAATTGTTTTGAAAACCCCCAAAATGCACTTTGAAAATTTTGGATTGATTATAACTGAAAATATTGTCATTTTGAGTTTTATTTATAAATTTTTAACTTGTTTTCAAAAACGCGTTTTCGAAAATAGGAAAGAGAACGTGTTTTTACTGTTTTGAAAAATCGAAAACAAAAAACGATTTGAAAATGGTAAAGAGAATATGCTCTACTCTTCTATTTTGTTTGCTAATCCGAATCTTTCACAATGGAAATAACTCGAGCAGAAATTTAGAAATAAACACTAAATGTTCATTTTTTGCTTTTTATCTTTCCTATTTTTGCTTCCCATCTACTAATATATTATTATACCTCTGTTTGATTATACTAAATATTTATATTAAAGTTAAATGTCAAAATCAAAAATTAATTTTAATCACACATTTTAACTTTTCAATCAACTTTTATTAAAATTAATTAAAA
>CAIGRH010073206.1:0-14403 GCA_903798295.1 Fraxinus nigra
CTGAGGTTGTAATTAGTGATGGCAAACAAACCCGCTCCGTCCCGACGAGTTGGCAGGGCGGGATGGGGCGAGGATTGCCGCCCCGACTTCCCCGCCAGACCCCGAACCCTCCCCGTGAAGATTAAAAAAAAAAATTGACGACAAATTAAAAAATATATTAGTTATTGGAATTTTTTGAAAAAAATAAATAAACGAGACATGAAACGGGTCAAGCCTGTGCCCCGCACCCGCGCCGAGCCCCGCCCCCTCGTCTAAGGCGGGGCGAGGGGTGGGACGGGGTGCCCGTCCCTAACCCGCCCTGTTGCCATCACAAGTTGTAATCTCAATGGGGATGCAGCATTACTCTTAAACAAATCAAACCAAAGTCAGCTTAGCATGTAATAAATTAACACAGTTAACCTTTGTCGCAAATTTGTGGTATTAAGACATGGTCTTGCAAAATGTGTGTATAAAAAGTGAGTAATGCTACGTGTACCGAATAAATTACATAATCTTTTACTTAATCAACACGTGGCGACCCCCTATTGGGGGGCGCACTAGGGGGCCACCACGTGTTGATTAGATGAAAGATTATGTAATTTATTTTGTATAAATAGACTTTTCCATAAAAAGTATATTTGAACGACTTAAATTAAAATTTAAACTATGTCAAATTTGCTCATAGAGCATGTTTTGGTTTGATAAACTTTAATTAAACGGGTCAAACATATTTTGCATCCACACATATATCCTATCAGTAGTAATAAAATACCAAACAAGCACCCAGCCAAGCAAACATACAGCAACAAAGTAAAGCTTAAATGAAATGAAGGAACTGAAACCATAATTGGCATTGCTTATTTCTCGAATTCAAAAATAGTAATGAAGAACGGCAACAAATATATGCAGGGGGTCGGATATTTTTCCTTTGACATTTGCCCTATCGATAAGTTATACTTCCTATTTGAAGGAACCGAGATGGGGTAACAAAACAAAGGCAGATAAGCCGTAAATTGACTTGAGAGGCGACTCTACCCTTATACCATCTCGAAAAACTAAGATACCAGTATAACTTAAAAACCTATGCATCATTGTATAATGCAACGACATTGCAGCGAGCAGGAAGGATTTGTACAGCTGAATACATGGATTTACATGAAGTAGCTAAGGGATTTCTTCCGCCTGGAGCCCCCTTCTCCATAAAGTTCATTCCATTGAAGAAGTTCGGTCATGTTTACAGACTCTGACGAAACACTTGCACAAACCTGCACTCATGAGATGAAAATGAAATTTTGAAAGTTTAGTGTATAGATCACCTAGATAAATAGAATATTACGTATAATTCTTGAGAATATCTTCACACCTGCTCGTGAGCAAATCTGAAGTCATCCGTGCTTAATGGCCGAATATCAGCACTCCCACACAAGGCTGGTGGTGGTTTACCTTGAGCAAGTGCAGCGGCTTGCTCCTGACATTAGCACCAGAAGTATATAGTTAGTTAACAAAACTAAAGATCATGTCATATGCTAAAATGCTCAGAAAAACAACAATAGTTGGTAATTAGGACTCATTTGGCAGGACTTCTTTTCCTTCACCTTCTTGAGAAAGCCACTTTGAGTCAATTTCCTCTAAAAGCTCTTCTAACTACCAAAGCACTTCCAGTAAATTATTCAAGTAGGTCCAAAAGCAGCTTTTGGTTTTTCAAAAGCCCTGCCACGGGCCCTTAGAGAAACCATGATTGGAAACTTTATAAATAGGCCACACGTGATGACGATTATGTTGCTTGCTGAAACCTCAAAAATGAAAGACGGGACACAAACTGATTTTAATTTTCTCATCGCCTCTACAATTGACACCTAAAATTATTCGATTTTCTCAATATTAATTAGCAGCAACCGCTCATAACGAACACAGGAACATACCCTTTTCTCTTTTTCCAAAATCTCTCTGATTGGGCGATGAGCAGCTGTCACGCATAAGTTCTGCAATGAAAAGAATTTAGCTTGCTTAAAGAGCTGATCCTATAAAATTGTGCAACATAAGCCCAAAAATCGAACCTTTAGGTCACTTCCAGAATACCCATCAGTCATGCTTGCAATTGAATCCAGATCAACATCAGAAGACAAATCCTCTTTGGCTAATATCACTTTTAGGATCTTTTCCCTATTAGCAGCATCTGGTAAGTTGACCATCAATCTACGGACAACGCAAAACAGAAACACCAAATTAGAGATAACAGATGCTTTGTGATTACAATTGAGTTTTAGACAATTCTTAGTCCCGCTTTACCTGCGCGGCAACCGCCTTATCACAGCCTCATCAAGGTCAAAAGGCCTGTTTGTGGCAGCGAGTACCAAAACGCGTTCAGTATCTTTTGTTCGCAGCCCGTCCCAGTTCACCATGAACTCATTTTTCATTTTACGCATGGCCTCATGTTCTCCTGGGTTTTCTCTCCGTCCCAGCATGCTATCAACCTTAGAAGATACAGAAGCAGACCTCAGAGAACTGATATTGAAAGTAAAGATTGAAAAAGGAGAAAAAAAATAGTAATCGAATAAGAGGTGTATCATACTTCATCAACAAATATAACACTTGGAGCAATTTTGCTAGCCAGTGAGAACACAGCCTTCACATATTTTTCACCCTCACCAAACCACTGCAAGTACCGAAAGTAGAGAAGAGGAGGGGATAAGCTAGTTAGGATTTCAATGACCAATCATATAATACATATTATAGTCAAACAAGCTCCTAGTTGAAATAACCTTTGAAGTAATGCTGGACATAGAAATGTTAATGAAGTTTGCACCAGCTTCAGTGGCAACAGCTTTTGCGAGCATTGTCTTTCCAGTTCCAGGGGGCCCAAATAAAAGTATACCTTTGCAGGGCTACAAAAGAAACAATGAAACTGAGAGATTCTTTGGATACCAAAAATGAAAAGATTCAAGCTCAGTAAATGTGACCATTGATTATCTACAGTGCCTTGAGCAGAAATGGTCAACCTAAAAAGGGGCCAAAAATTGTTTACAAGCAGATAACAAGATTCAAACAGTTCAAAGGAAATGTGCCATGGTCCTATCCATGATACCATATTCACAAGTGGAATCCACTAGGTACTTCATCTAATAATGACATGGAATATAATATAGGGAAAGGAGCAAGTGACATGCATGAACCAGTATAATACGAACAAGAACCACTAGCTGAGAAAAAAATAGCAAGAGTAATCAAAATTAGTGTCTAAGAAGAAACGTTTGGAAAAGAAAGGAAGGTAAAAAGAAATGAAAGAAATCAAAATGCACCCAAGATATTGAATAAATGCCTTGATGCCTTGTAACCTAAACTCTCATTGGACATGAAAACTGCAATTATGGCAAAAGAGAGGATGAAAAACCTTGGTCAATTGACCCTTGCAGAAAAGTTCAGGCCTCTGTAAAGGTAGCATCACTAACTCCTTCAATGTATCCTTGATATTTTCCAGTGCTCCGATATCATCAAATGTCACGCCAATATCATTGGGAGGGATAACATCTGCTAGAAGCCTTTTCTCAAATTCGTTTTCAGTCACAACATCCTAAGTGGATCACAAAAGGAAATTTTGTCAACCTTTAAAATCTAAGCATGCATGATAAATCAGCCACATCCAGCAAACGATAAAGACTTTGTCATTAGACTTATATCTGATGACAGTAATACGAGTAACACCTTTAGAGATTTCTTCGAGTTCTTTGGTTCATTCTGGACGGCGTGTAGTAGTTCAATGCCATAACGAATGCTGCTACATGGGTGTCATACCAATTTAGTTCCCATTAAATAATTAAAATGCAGCCAACCATAAAAAATGAGTGGCTACTTCTATTACCTCTCCTCTGATATAACAAGCCATGCATTTGCAGCGGCTTCAGGGTTCATCGTCAAATGATGGCTTAGAGCCCATCCAACAACCTTCTCTGCACCTTCAAAAATTTCAAAAAACCATATTTTCAACTTTGTCCACTCGATGAATGGTCGAAGATTTGTCATCAAATGACAATATAGTAAACTTGGCATCTAATATAGCAGGTCTAAAAGAAATTCTTACTCTCATTAGTAAGTGTTTGGTCTTTGATGATCAATGTTTCAAGCCCGCCACACTCCAAACCATTACGACTTAGAACCTATACATAAAGATACGAAAGCATTTGCTCAGAGAAAATACTGGCTGGACTAGCAGGACAAAAGCAGAGTTTCTAAAAAAAAATCCATGTCTGGGGACAATCCAGAGTGCTTAGTGAAATCATTATCAAGAGGAATAACAATTATGATCTCACAAATATGAAAAACACTAGAATGAATCTTTTATGAAGATAACAATCCCTCACAGTTTGTAAATTGTTTAAATTTGCTTTCAGTTTTAGGGTTTCAGCATCTTGTTCCAATTGTTGCTTCCAACTGGCCAGCAGTGCTTCATCCTGCAATGTTATGTTGATCTCATCACATAGTTTAAATGGCAAATCACCAACACAGCAGAATCTCAAGAACAAACCTGAGGTATGTTTATGGTTACTTTATTAGGAAAAAGTTTTGACAGAAGTTTAGTTGCCTTTGTAACGTCTTTAACTCTGTCATGCAATCTCCCAAAACTATCCTGAGGTGATCAAAATTAAATTATATGAAGCCAGTAATGCAAGTAGCAATCGTGGGAAGGAGCTATGAAGTGTTACTTTGTTTGTCAAGGCACAAAACAAATAGCACAATGCAGGAGGTACTATTCAAAAATTTAAAAAGTAATGCGCAGGTGATTCTTACAGGGAAAGCTAAGTCAAGCAATGCAGTGTGATTGCTGCCAAATTTTGTGAATAGCAAACCACCAGGTTGTGACTGCACAAGGAGAAACATACTTAAATTCATGCTCTAAATTAGAAGGGATTCCAATGAGATGTGCTTAGACATTGCAACATGTTAAAAGCCAATAAATGTTTAATACCAAAACTTGCAGATTCTAACCAGCAAGAGGACAGACTCTTTTGAACAGAATCTATCCTGGAAATGAACAAAAAATGAACCGATGTCAGAAAAGACGACTTTTACCTTTTCCTTCCGATTATCAGTTTGAGTGTGTGAACCAATAATGACAACATTGTCAGGAAGCTTCTCCAGCTTGTTCTTAAATATAGCATATGATTCTGAATTTCCCACCATCGACTTCTCAGCATCTTTCATGAACAAAATGAAAGGAGAGTCTCTGCTCTCATCAAATACAGTCTGAAAGGCAGATGGAAATTTCATCATGATATGACGAAAAATTCAAGAGAGAACAAATCATAAGAAACACATTGATTCTGAAAGATTTATGAATCCGACCTCAAACATTGTGTTAATAAGTAAATTTTCCAGATCCTCCACACCAGAGGTATCCAACCGAAGATCATAGGCTTGAGAAAGGAGCATGAGAGAGAGAATCAGGTGTAAAGAACAAGAAAATCAAAGAATTTTCGTGCTGCAAAATAAATTACAAGCAACCTATCTCACATGCAAAAGAAATTAGAAGTAATAGGAAAGTTGAAATTACCGTTACAGAAGAATCCTTGACCATTATCACAGAGACCCCCAAAATCAACTCCTTCGGGTATGGGTTTATCAAATCTAATACCAATTTTTGATGCAGGATTATTTTCAAAAGGCAACAGAACCTTTCCTCGCATTCCAGGAGTTGGGCCCCTAAACATTCAACAAGAAAGGTGTTAATTTCATAACATAATATAACAACTCACTATGCACCAATAAATTTGCTAAAAAGGTAATAAATTAAATCTCGTAAAGCAACTCAGCCAAAATCTTCTCATGAAAAGAAAGGGTGTCTAAATGTGGCGTCTGTTCTTATTTTATCATTGGGATTTAATTAGCTCCTCCCTGTTGTAATTCTCTAAATAAACAGAAGGATAAGCAATATAAATTTTCAGAGCTATTGCCTCAATAAAATAATATTCTTCTGATGAGGCCTGTCCTTGGTCAGATATACAGTAAAATCACCTTTCCTATTCTTCCCCCAACCCCGCTACTAAGAAAAATGTGCACTTTAAAAATATATGCATAGGCAAGAAATCAAATTTATCCTAGCATAATAACTATTTATTATTTATTTTTTGCTAGGCCTACAAATATAAAACCTACTTTCTCACAACTTTGGGGTTTATTCGAATATCAAACCCAATCTTGGAGATAAAACAACCCCTTATTTTACTACTCAGGATTTGATCCACTCTGTAATCGAGAAATCTCCACTGGTACAAATGCCATCTGAAATCAATTAGCTGATCTAGATTTATAAATTATAGCAAGCAATCATTTGGTAGAATGGAAAGAATTACAGAAGAATCAACAACCAGTTCTGCCAACCAGAAAAAAAAATGCAAAGAAAGAAAGGCATAGAAGGGTATCACTATTACCTGGCAGAACTTGAATATAAACCTCCAGAAGCTGGACCGATGAATTTGACTCGATCACCTAAACAATTTTCAGTACTCAGAAATTCAAGAAAAGCGTAAAAGAAAATGTAACAGGAGAAGCAAATATTATCACCTCCATGATAACAAAAATAATCTATTTACCAAATTTGAACAAAGGTTTCTTGGCTGCACCCGATGAAGAGGGCATGTTGTCAGTTTCCAATTCTTCCTGTGGCTCACAGGCAAGGTGAGCACATGAAGAATTGGGGATATCTGCTTCACCAGCTGAAATTCCTATGCCCTTACCCAGTTCTACAGAAACAGGAACACAATTGGTGGTACTGCAGACTTTTTCTGCATTATGTCCATCTCTTGATAGCTCAGTGTCCTTGGAAGAACTCTGATATAAAAATATAAAATTGATTAGTACACTATGTCGATCTTTCAGATGAAACAAATGTGAAACCAATAAAATGGTGGGAAAATTAAAGGAAAAAGGCTAAGATAAAACCCAGTGACAACATTTGCCTTGAAATTTGCTCTCTACAGAAATATTTCAAAATAATTGCTTCATTCAGTCATCTGTGTCACTTTGAAGCTGACACAAAAACAAATTAACAGAGCCAAGATAAGTTTGAATAACAAATATCTCTCTCTATTGTTGAAGTAAACAGAAAATCTTGCTTTTGCTACTATTTTAAGTATTGAAAACATCTTATGTGTAATTAAATCCTAGAAGATGAACATCCTTAGACAAAATATGGCTTAAAAATATTACTAAAGACAGAGCTTAGAAAATATTTTAGTATTATGAATGAACTTGATTTGATCTGATCTTACACGCAAAAATGATTGGCTGTCAAAAATAAGCAATTTAGCCCCAAAATATCGAGCAAGTGCCTTTGCCAACATCTCCTGGTATATATCAGATCCTGAATAGCAAATGAAATTTGTTAGAAGGCTGAAAATAAGATTTAAAATCAGTGTTTAGAGGAGATGAGCGCATTGTGAGACAATTGATGTACAGATGCTCAGAGACCTGCAGGACCGGAAAGCAAGATTCTCGGGTTCAGATTAGGAAGATCCGATGTAAATTTAACTTGCTCCTTGTGCTTCAGTTGAATACATGAAGCGGCAACCAGCACACTTTTTGTACTCTCGCTGCAAGTTGAATAAACATACATTCACAGATATTAACATGGGCGTGCATTTTCTTATCCGCAGTGTATACGTTCAAAAGGAGAAATCAGCATAAAATCAATATCTTGGGATTACAATGGTGGAAAGAACACTCTTTTAAGTATGTGAAAAATAAGTCAGATTATAGAAAACAATGGCACTATGGACATGAAATTCTTCAAGAATGAAAATTAATCCTTCTGAACAGAATCGGGTAAAAATGAAACCATGTAAAAAATATCTAAATATGATGGAGGACCATACCTCAGATAGTATGGGAAGTTATTGAATGAAACTTCCAGGTGTTGCCCATGGAGAATCGCAGCAAGCATGTCTTCTCTAAAGGCTGAAGCTCTTGCACACATCCCGGATAGACAAGTTGGCATCGGATCCCTAATCCAGTCTCTTTCTTCCTGGTTAGAAAGATTGGGTCAGCCCTCATTTATGAGCCAAATTAACTAAATTAATTAATGAAGTTCAGAAAAAAAATTTCACCAGAACTTTAATTTTCTTGCCTCTATGACAGATTCTAGATTGCCATCAAGAGGGAGGATCTTGCTGGATGCTCCAACATTAGCAGCTGCTTCAGAGCCTGTCTGTGTAGCCGAATTGACTTCTTGGCCATCAAGCTCATCTTCATTTACAAAAGGGGAAGAACGTAGCTCACTCCCTCCATACTTTTTACCACATGCCTGAGATGCAGCCTTAATTTGAGACAAATTGTGCCGTAAGTTTGAAAGCGATGCCAAAATTGAAGCACCAGCTACAGCTGACACATCTCCTGCTCGTCTTTCACCATGTATCAACTTTCCTTTGTTATTCTGACCATCTGGTGGAGGCATCTTTATTATATGCTCATAATGTAGCTGCTGAAAAATCTATGGATGGGCATTGAGGATATTCCACAGACAAAACAGTAGAAAACAAAACTTCAACATTAAAATGAAGAGATTGGCAGGCAACAGTGTCACATATATGAGAAGGATACATATGCATGACTCCCCAGAAAGCCAAAGATCACTTCATCTCCTGAATTGAGTTCACAACTAGTGTTTCTCTTAATTGTCTTTCCATTGACTTGCACACATCCTTTGCTTCCCCAACTTTCAAGCACCGCGATAGATTTATCCTCACGCTGATCATGTTCCACATACAATAAGTACTCAATTGCATGTGCAAAACTTGGAATTTATCTCCACGAAAAATAGATCAAAACTATATTACACGCAAATAAAAATATGCATGTGGTTGTGCGTCTATAGGAAATCGTTTTCACAGCTACTGGTTCAAGCCTACAGCATATGCATATGCATATTCATAAGAAGCAACTGATTAATGCATCCCAATAATAAAATTATTTACTGTGTCGGTGAAACTCAAAATAAAGATATTGTTAATGAGTTGAGATTCTGGCTATACCTGAGTTAGCCTTATGGAACACAAAATCATGCTCATGTTTTGATCCTTGATCATAAGATTCGCTTGCTTGCTCGAGCCCACCGAGAAATTGGTCGTTTTAATGAAAACGGTCGAATTCTGTAATAAATGGACAAATTGCACTAACTCACTACATTATAAACCCGCGAAAAGATCCAAACCTAAATTCAGCATTTCGTTTAGAAACAATAAATGCATTTCCACTTAACATCGACTCAATACACGTGCGCAATAGTGCGGACAACCGGATAGGCTTTTATGTCGGAAGTCCCAAACTAGCTATATTATATCAAACAACTACCACAAGCAACACGACAAGTAATGGTTAACGCAAGCAAGTCGACAAGTAATGGTTAACGCAAGAAAGACGACAAGTAACGGCTAACGCAAGCAACATGACAATTAAAGGCTAATGCAAGCAACACGACAACCAACCGCTAACGAAATCAACCACAACCAACCGCCAACGCAAGCAACACGACAACCAACCTCTATCCCAAGTGACACGACAACTAATGGCTAACGAAATCAACCACAACAAACCACCGACGCCAAGCAACGCGACAACTAACAAATGCCAAATTAAAACATACAATACACCGACATCTCCACTTTAACATCAAAACCAATCAAATAAAGAACCATAAAGAATTCACCTGCGGGGATTGAGTGAGAAGACTTGCCCATGGGCTTGTCATTTCATAACCTTGGAGCTGCTTCCACGAAGTAAAAGAGCTCCTCGGAGTATTCCCTGTAGCCGCCGTAGCCCCTGAAATTCAAAGTTCCCCAAAACAACCCCACAGATATTTTAGCATTTACTCACATGCACATATCAAAAAACTCAACTTTCCATAAATTTCCAGACGAATTAAACATAAACCAACCTTCCACAGCCACCGGAGTGACAGCAGCCACCGACGCCACCGTAGCAGAAGTGTTAACGGCAGCAGCATCAGGTACTTCCTGCGGATCAGTCGAGCTTAATTCCTTTGGATTCTCCGCCGGCACAGGTTCATCTGTCTTCGAATCATTATTATTTATGCTCTCCGCCTGTACAACAAAAAATCAAAAAACTTTGAATTCACAAATAATCAAAACAATGTGTATGTGTATGTGTGCGCGCGCGCGAGAGAGAGAGAGAGAGAGTGCCTTTGGACGCTTCGGCGAAGAAGGATTATCGTTATTATCGTCAGAAGGAGAGGCTGGTCTTTTGGTATTAGACGGTAGAGATCCACTTCGCCTCGTCGACACCATTTCCCCTTCTTCTCTTCGATGTGTAGATAGAGAGAGAGAAGAGAGAGAGTATATATATATATAATCTGCAGACTGTAAGAACAAAGCGAAAAATGTAATTTTATCGGGGTACAATTATAATTTTCTCTTTTTGGTGGGTCGTAAATGAAAATACATAGAAATGTGGGGAGTAGATGTGGTGGTTGAGATGGTTACAAAGTTATTTGTTATTTTGTTTCATTTTTGTGCATTGCTTGCACTTGTCCATGAAGAATGGCTAAGAGAGACATCTAGCAAGAAGTGTGTGCATTTGTTACAAATGGCAAAAGGGCAAAATGAAATGTGGCATACGAGCTAATTTCTATTTATTGTCTTGTCATTTTGTATTGGGAAATTGCTTTACAGCTGGATGTAATTCAAACTCTTTGTCATTTCTCTTTTGATTTGTGATACAATTTTTTTTTTAGTTAGATTAAAGTTCTTCCTATTTAAAAAGGGAGAAAGATCGAAAGAGAAGAAAAACTCTAATTCATTCGGAATTGGTTGAACTAGGATTAAAAGAAAAGCATTGCCGCAACCTCCTTCCATTCACATGTACGACTTCGGCCAAACGAAAGAATATCGTCGGTTGTGGATCCGTCAACATACAAAGACACACCTAGTCTTTTTTCAATGAAGGAACAATCTTCGATAGACAAATGTTTAGTAGGGACAATTAGACGTATATTTAAAAAAAAAAAAAAAATTCATTTATAAAAACACTCCTTTATAAGGAAAAATCATGTCAATTAATTACATGACTACCCCTCAGAATATCAATAGAATGAAAATTTTATGAGCATGAGTATGAAATTTAAATCTTGGATTGTTTATTTTCTTTGGGAACAGAGGCACATTGTACGGCCTAAGATCGTGGCCAAAGCTAAGAAATACACTATGCTAAGATCAAACGCTACCAAGAGAGTGACAAATATATTGGAGTTTATGTCCTTAGAGAGATGGGATGAGGTGTTAGGGTGTAGCTCAATTCCATTGTTGAGAAGTTGTAGATTAATTGGAGTATTTTGAGTGAGCGTGTGATACAGCGAATGAGATAAGCTTACGAACCAATAAAAGGAACAAAATTTGCATGGTATCAAATCACCTCACATTCATTTTCATCCTATATTTGAAGTTATATTACATTGCATTGCAATTAAAAGATGTATTCGATTTTAAGCTCACTATAGGAATTTTGGATTTGAACGAGAGAATTCGTGTCGTTGAAGTGTCAAATCTTCGTTAGAGTTAATTCTTAGAGATTCAAAAGTAAGGTTACGATGGGGATAGCAATTTTAATTCTAACAATATTATAGAAATTGATTGTGACAAATAAAAAATATATATATGAAGTTTACATACTAATTTAAAGGCTTGTAGCTTTAGCTTTAATTATGTTAGTTGCTATTGCTACAATTGGAAGAACATTTCCAAGGATGAACATGTGAAGAATCGACAAAGGATCGAACTGGAGATCGATGGATGAATGATAGCTTGTTTGTGTATATCAAAAAGATACATTCAATCAAATTAAGGGCACGTTTGACCGTGCTTAAAATTCAATTAAAATTGAAAATATAGCCGTTATTAAGTCTCACTCGTCTAATAAAAGTCAACAATAACGTCTAATTTTTCAATTTTAATCCTATTTTAATTTCTACTGAACACGCCCTAATAATGATATTACTCCACACTATTTTTAAAGTATGACAACTAGTAGAAAACTTTTGTAATTTTTTTTTTTTTTGACATTTTTAATATTACTATGTTGTTGATTAATTTGCAAAAGTCTTCCATATTTAAAACTTGCCACCAAACGTGGTCTTGGCTCTTCTCCTATTCTTGGTAATTTGATTTGTAGATTAAAGATAAGAAAATAAATTCGGTGAGGGAAGGGAGAAGGGGTCAGCCATGGGAGGTAGATAAGGAAAAAAATAAAAGAAAAAAGTTATTTTTATTGCATTAAAGGTTCCTAATTTTTAGGTATTAAATGACATCGTCGGATTCGAAACTTAACCTCGACACAATTAAACTCCTAAAAAAAAAAATCCTAAACGGTCTCCAAAAATTTCCAAATTAAAACCAAATATACTCCGTCACAAAAGTTTTGAATCTCAAAAATTATATTTGTCTAGAAAAATCTCAATTCAAAATATTCTTGAATTACACTTTAGTCTCTGAAATTTGCAAAATTACAAATTGATCTTCAAACTTGCCAACTTGAAACCTCAAATACCATCTTATGATCATCCTTAAAACTATATCTCAAGTATGAAATTCACAGACATGCAACTTTTAGAAATTGCAGTTTAGTTTTTAATCTTTTTAAATATTTCAATTAAGTCATAAATTGCTTTTCAGTCCTCAAATGACTCATATTGTCACTAATAAACTTTAGGTTCATCATCATTAATTCAAGGGATTTTGGTGCAAATGGTCCCTAACCTTTTCCCTTAGTGCATTTTTGGTTTCTAACCTTTAAATTTTGGGGGAGCAATTAGCTCAAAACATCCCTCACCTATTGGCTCAATGTACAAATCATCCCTAAGTTCTAAAAATGTGCAAATAATCCCTAATCTATCAACTTAGTACGCAAATCATCCTTTTTGACACTTTTCGTCTAATTTTCCATTAGTTGTGCACGTGATCGTCACACGCATAACCTTTTTGGCATAAATGGTCCCTAAACTATAGAGTTTTTGTACAAATGGTGTCCAACCTTCAAATCTTTGTGTAGGATATTCCTGACCTTTCACTTAATAGGTTCAATTCAATCGAACATTTTAGACGATATTCATTCAATTGACTATTAAAAAGGTCGAACTTTTAATACAAAGACAAAAATGACTGTTACTGTAGTTAAATAAATTATATAAAAAAAGAAAAATTAAAAACTATAAAATAGAAATCTCAAATGTTGAATTGCTATGGAACTTTTATAAAATAGAAATAGCATTAAGCCCCCGTTTGGCCGATTAATTTATAATACATTTTCTCTCTCTTATTTTTAACCACGCATTTTTCAATAAAATAATATTATACATTAATCAAAAACATTTTCATATTTTTTAACTACATATTCTCCAAAAAATCATTATTCAAAAAATTATAATATTAATTTCTTTCTGAGTGGAAATAGATTATTATATGCTTACTTTTACTACACGCACGTTGTAAATAAAATTTAATGGACGGCATAAATCAAGGGTGAAAATCCCCCTAAAATGGCACATTCGGGGAGATTACACCCCTGAATCTCACAGCTCGTAAAAGAGTTTAATGGTAGTTGTGGTACACTGTTTATGGGTGGGTGGACGGAAGAAAATGATTACTTCTTTATTTTTAATTTGTTTCTTTCTTTTTTAATATTACTTTCAACTTATACTCTTTTGGTTCGACAAATTTTTCTGGGCTATGAATAAAAATAAAATAAAAGGATGTTAAAGTCCATGCACAAAACTAATGGCACCCTTGTACAGTGTGTCTCCACCAAGATTTGGAGGTTATGGACCAAAAACGTTGAAGAGCAAATGTTAGAGACCATTTTCGCCAAAACCCTTCCAACAACTAAATCTTATTTATAAAAAATTTTACTTGGTCCTTCATTTATTGAAAGAACTCAAATTTAGTCCTTGAGTTATCAAACCTTGCGTCTAAGCTTTCCATAAAATTTAGGTTATTACACAACGGACCGGACTAAGGCAATAAATATTGTGTATCAGGTGGAGAAACCATCATGTACGGGTTCTTTGTAGTATTCTAGGGACGTCAGTAAAACTTCATATCACTCGCTTTTCTGATAAAAAAAAATTGGACTTAGAACCCTCGCTCGCTTTAGTACATCATCTCAAACTTCACAAATGGAAGTAAGGAATGACATAGTATAAACTCCCTCAAATCCCAAAATTTACAGAGAATCCCTAAGAAACCTTGGACAAGAGAACTCTAAAATAGAGTGAAAAATAAAGAGAGGTGAATAGTCTTAAACTGAATGGAAAGATTTGACCATTCGGTTGCAACAATCTGCTTTAAAAGCTAGTGCAATCAAGCACGAAGATCACAAGGACAAAATTGCTCTGCGTGGAAGTCATCCTAAAAAAAAAAAAAAAAA